>MCJB01000325.1:12218-23535 GCA_002018475.1 Nicotiana obtusifolia | reverse complement strand
GGGGGGGGAGGGGGAACAAGCAGTGTAGTTTTTTGTGGTTTTAAGTTTTGTGTGCAAATATCCAATATATGCATCAGAAAAAATTGCTCCTCATCCGCTTCTCCTCCCTCTTCATCTTAGAGTAACTAGAGAGGAATTGTCAAGAAAACCTCCTCAAAACTTAAATTGGTCAAGTGACCTATTTTCTTTCTCAATTTCTTGTGGGTTGGAAAATGGCTAAATGAGTGGGTTAACATGGATAGGGCCTTTTTAATATTTTCAAAACTTGTGGGTCATTTATAAAAAATAAGCTTTCTTTCTAAATTTTCTATCATTTTCTCTTTCATCTCTCTACTCTCTCTTCTCTCTCTCACTGAACCCCCTCGACCACAAGTTTTCTAGCGGGAAGGGATAAAAATCAACTTTAATTTTGGATGGAATCGTCTCTATTGACCCAACAAACACTGTATCAGAATGTGTCAATTTTGGTAAATCCTCCTCCTCCTCCTCCTCCTCCTACTCCTCCTTCTTCTTATTCTTCTTCTTCTTCTTCTTATTCTTTTTTTTTTTTATTTTTTTTTCCGTTTCTTACATTTGTGATTTGGGATTTTGTAGAGGGATTCGTTCTTATGTAGTCGTCGGCCTTCCTACACGCATGCGTCCGCCAATGCCTCCTTGGTTCGGGACGAAGCCAAGCCGATACATACGATAGGCGAAGGAAAGACCCCCATTTCATAGCACCTGGGGAACACAAGTTTGATCGAGGCATTGCATTGCTGTGTCAGAAGAAGGATAGCAGCTATATTTATTCGGTATACTCTAAAGACGCCCTCGGTACAATATTGATGATTCCACAAAGATGAAATTTCAGTGAATTGTCATTTACCTCATTTTTTATCAGAAGCTTGTGATTTAGTTTTTAACGCAGCAAGTAGGGGAAAATAATTCTTAATTGTTGGTACAAAAATAAAGCAGCTGATTCAGTAGAGTGGGCTGCAATAAGGGCCTGATATCATTATATAATAAAAAATGGCTTGGCGATATAACTAATTGGTGCACTACCGAAACAAGACTTCATAAGTTCAGTGACTTGAGAATGGAACAAAAAATAAGGAGACTCAACCGTCTCCCGAAAAGAGATGCAGCTATGTTGAAAAGACAATTATCTCGCTTGCAAACATATCTGGGCGGGATTAAATATACGACAAGGGTACCTGATATTGTAATCATCGTTGATCAGCACGAAGAATATACGACCCTGCGAGAGTCTATTACTTTAGGAATTCCAACAATTTGTTTAACCGATACAAATTGTGACCCCGATCTCGTAGATATTTCAATTCCAGCGAATGATGACGCCATATCCTAGATCCTATTAATTCTTAACAAATTAGTATTCGCAATTTGTGAGGGTCATTCTATCTATATTAGAAATCCTTGATTAATAATAAAATAATAAGATAAATAACTTACTTCAAAAATCCCTTATGGAATCGCTTACTATTTCTGAATTTCAAAAAAGAGTTAAAAATAGCTGGGAATATTATGTGATTTATTAGTATTCTAAATCTTAGTTGGTATTCTAAATATCCGATTCAAGTAGACAAAGAGATGGTTGAATCAAAAAAATTTGTTTAAAGTTCAATTTTTTCAGAGGGCAAGACAATATGAATGTTCTAGCATGTTCCATCAATACTCTAAAGGGGTAATACAATATATTCGGTGTGGAAGTAGGCCACATTTCTATTGGCAAATAGGGGGTTTCCAAGTACATGGCCAAGTACTTATTACTTCTTGGGTTGTAATTGCTATCTTATTAGGTTCGGCCACTATAGCTGTTTGGAACACACAAACCATTTCGACGGGGGGTCAGAATTTCTTCGAATATGTTCTTGAATTTATTCGAGATGTGAGTAAAACTCAAATTGGCAAAGAATATGGGCCCTGGGTTCCTTTTATTGGCACTATTTTTTTAATTTATTTTTGTTTCTAGTTGGTCAGTACCTCTTTTACCTTGGGAAAATCATACAATTACCTCATGGGGAGTTAGCCGTACCCATGAATGATATATATACTACTGTTGCTTTGGCTTTACTCACATCAGTGGCATATTTCTATGCGGGTTTTACAAAAAATGGATTAGGTTACTTCGGAAATTATATTCAACCAACCCCAATCCTTTTATCCATTAACTTCTTAGAAGATTTCACAAAACCTTTATCACTTAGTTTTTGACTTTTCGGGAATATCTTAGCTGATGAATTAGTAGTTGCTGTTCTTGTTTCTTTAGTACCTTTAGTAGTTCCTAGACCTGTCATGCTCCTTGGATTTTTTACTAGTGGTATTCAAGCTCTTATTTTTACAACTTTAACCGCGACTTATATAGGTGAATCCATGGAGGGCCATCATTGAAATATTCTTATTTAGCTTAGCCCAATGCAACGTATAAATTTGGTGGGTGGCTCAAGAGAATTACTTAACTTAGGGAATAGAATAAGGGGAATCTAAATATACAACTATTTTCATGCGAGGATTGGTCATTGCGGATCTCTAGAAGCCCTTTTTATGAAATTTCTGAGAGGTTAACCGGGGTATAGATGTTTTGTTTATCATCACGTAATGATGAATACTATATGGTAGTGGAAGGAAATTCTTTAGCCTTAAATTGAGATATTCAGGAAGAACGGGTTGTTTTAGCTCGATACCGTCAAGAATTCTTGACTATTGCATGGGAACAAGTTCATCTTCGAAGTATTTTTCCTTTTCAATATTTTTCTATTGGAGATCCCCTCATTTATTTTATCGAACATAATGATGCGAATCGAGCTTTAATGAGTTCTAATATGCAACGTCAAGCAGTTCCTCTTTCTCGCTCCGAGAAATGCATTGTTGGAATTGGGTTGGAACGACAAACAGCTCTAGATTCGGCCGTGTTGCTTTTGTATTATTTTTTCTTTTTACCCTTCTTTGTGTCTGATTCCGCGTGATCATTTTTAAGAGCGTTTTGATGCTTTGAGATAACATGGCCCATATTTCCTTTGTTTTCTATATCTGATCCACACTCTTTTTCTCCTTGACTTGCGTGTCCTTTTGCTTCTTGAATTCGATTCTTAATTTTTTTATTTTATTTTTGTGCATGTTCAAGATCGATTGGGTTGTGTATAATCATAAATTATATGGCGTGGGTGGTTATTTTTGCTTCTTGGACTACCTCTGTGCTTTGTATTTTAGAATGTCGTCGGACTGGCGACCTAATGTTTATTGATAAACCTGTATTCGATTGTCTTCTAGTCATATATGTTTGCTGGAATTGGGGCTTATTTTTCTTATTCCGATCTTAAGTTTTAAATTATTAAATGTGACATTGAATATTTGCATGTAGGTAACATGAGGAAGAAATAAATTGCTAAGAAGCATATTATTTCGGCAAAGAAGGCAATTACACAACCTTCAAAGCCTCCAAACAGGAAAGGAAATGCAGAAACACAAGAAGCATCGCCAAGTAAAGCAAATGCCGAGCCTTCAAAAACTGCTACCATAAAATGAGATGTAGATACTTCTAAAGCTTCCCCTAGCAAAGGAAATGCCGAGATTTCTAAGCGCGATAGGAGGAAAATGAACAAAGTGCCATCAAAGTCTACCGGCAAAAAAGAACAAGATCAAAGTCTAGATTAGTTGACGAGGACATACCTGTTAGTAAAAAATCTATTTCAATGAGTTTCGCATGAGAGGGTGTTGATGAGGAGGAGGAAGAAGATTTGGACATAAACTCAGCACAAACTCAAATGGAAGAACATATTTCTGAAAAAATAATTGTCGAAGAAGAAACGGACAATGATGATGAAGCTTTAAGTGGGGAGGATGATGAACATGGTGATGATGTTGCTCAGGAGGTTGATAAAAGTGCTAAAGAAGAAAAAGAAGATGCAACAGAAGAAGAAGATGTAGATGGGTTGGAAAGTATAACACATACAGCAGTTGAAGGTGACCAGGATGCTTTATCAATTCCTGTGTTTGTAAGGCGATCGACGGATCTAAATACAAATTCAGGACTTTTCTAAGAAAGCATAGACGTTTCCCGACCAACATTAGTGTGAGGTCTAGGATCAATTTATTCCAAGAGTTCAAGGATAAACTTAGAACAATCAAATTGATGGAAAAGTTTAATAGTAGTTATTTTGGATAGTTTGCAAAACTTTCAGAGCATTGGACACAGTTTAATGGGCAACTTGTCCATTTCCTGCTGATTTGCCGAATTTATTGCGTGAAGTAGATCGAGTTATGATTTTTAGTTAGAAACAAGCATGTTCACTTTGGATTGAAGGAGTTTGCCATGATGACTGGATTTAACTGTGGTGCGAAACCCAGTAGAGAAGAAATGAACAAAGTGATGGATGATGGCGAAGCATTCTGTGACAAAGTTTGCCAATCTAGCAGGAAGGGGGTGCAGTTTGCCAGTCTAGAAGAAATGAAATGAACAAAGTGATGGATGATGGATTGAAGTCCAACAGGTTTGGCACGTAAGAGAGGTTTAAGATTGCATTGTTGTGTGTAGCTTAGTAGAAACTCCTCTCTCGATTAAGTCTCAACCTCACAATATGAACCAATTTAAGCTCTGTGAAGATATGCAAGAATGGGTAATGGATTGGTATGTCTTTAGGAAAATCTCTTTCGATTATTCTCCTAATTAGATTTAATCAATGATTCAACTAGCATCTTTCGATTACTTAGAAGAATCTATGAATTCAACCAATAATATAATGCAAATATATCACAAATTGTGCCTCTTTCGGTTACAAGAACAAATGAATATAGACGCAACAATTAAATCTTCCAAAACGATTCAAATACATAAAAATAGAGTTATAATCCACAAACAATCATCAATACACCAAATCCATCAAAAACCAAAAAGATCTACTCCATAGACATGGAGAAGTTCTTCACAACTGTAAATAAAGTATAGGAAAACATAAACTCAATCCAAACCCAGATCTTGAGTGAAGAAGGAATGACTAAATCCTTGTGCTTGTGTTCTTCCAACTCCTCCTTAGCCTCCTTACCCTCTTTAGGTCAAAATCTGTCAAAAAGTCCAGAAAATGGTGTTTTCCCGTGTATTTAAGCCATCCCCTAATAATCCCCGGACGAAATTACCCTTTTTCGTGGAAATGGGAAGTCACTCTAACATTTTTGGGCTACTGCGTCGTATGCCACGCTGCCCCATGCAGCGTGTATGTGGGAAATTCTAGAATGTGCCAAAATATGATTTCTGGCCACCTTTTGCACTAGCGCCCCGCTCCCCGCGGGGCGGTAGTGCAAATTGTGGCCATAAATGAGTTTTTCAAATTTTTGACATCCATACTTGGTTTTCGACCCTCGAACGTGATCGTGACTTAATTTCTTGGGCTTCTACTTAGACTTCAAAGCTCCAAATAGTTCGAATTAGCTCCACAACATCTACATAACTCGGAATCACTCCTAGAAGGCATAAAACACACAATAAGTGCAAAAACACTACCAATTAAAGCTCAACACAAGTAAAGTGCAGTGAATTAGAGTGTAATAAGCGACTAAAACACGGGATTATAGCCTTCCATCATAAGGCAAATTCATTTTGGGTGAACTTTTAGTAATTTATGATATTTGCATCTACCTTTATGTAACGAAACTACCTTTTTGTCGACTAACAATTGATGCTGTAAGTTTTATTTCCTTAGCACTTCCTTTTTGTATTACAGCAGGTAGCTAGAGGTTGCGTAATAGACAATGTGTCTCGTAATATACTAGCTACTTGGTTTCGTAATAGACACTGGGTTTATCTATAAATTATCTACTTGGTTGCGTAATAGATTCAAAGTCGCGTCTAATAACTTCATCAAATATAACATTACATCAGGTAGCTAGAGGTTGCATAATAGACAATATGTCTAGTAATAAACTAGCTACTTGGTTGCGTAATACACTCAAAGTTGCGTCTAATAACTTCATCAAATATAACATTACATCAGTACAACATTACATGATCCAAAATACTTCTAACAGAATAAATTTACAGTAATTAAACTATTCTTATCAACAACAAACCTATGTTCCTTCTCACTTCATCATCCAAGATGCCACGAATCCGAAAACGACGCAAAAGAGCATAACCCACTTATTCAGCATCATTTCATTCATCTTAACCATCCCTCCAACATAATCATTTATAGAAATATGCCCTCCCTCCAGTTCAATCCCCCCATCATCATCATTTTCCTCATGAACATCTATTGTTAATATATTTTCAAGTTCAGCCACCTTCATCCGCAGAACAATTTTGTCACACTTAAAAGCGTCATTTTCACACTTCAAACTACTAATAAGGTCAGCAATCCTTGGATTTAGCATATCATCATCCCATTCCCAAAATTGACATCTTTTACCCTATTGAATGAAATGGGAAACATAATTTATCAGTAAAATTAAATCCCTAAAATTAAAAAGAGGCGAATATGTGGAATTTATCTTATCTTAGGTTTGGAACATTTTGAGAATCACCTACTAGCATTTACCGTAGTTGCAGCTGTGAATTGACTGGCAGCCATTTTGCAGTGACAATTCTTTCTAGACCCAAAGGATGCACTCGACCCTTGACTCATTTTTCTTCAATTGTTTGAGTATTATTTTTCGGAAGTAAAAATTAGGGTTGAAATGCGATCAATTTTGTTTTGAGATGGCCAGTCAAATGGGTAATTTTAAATGGATCAAATAGGTAAATTTCAACGGGTCAAAAAAAATATGGCTGAAATGTGATTAATTTTATTTTGAGATGATCGGTCAATTGGATAATTTTAAATGGGTCAAATGGATAATTTGAATTGGTCAAGAAAATATATAGTTAGGGATAAGCCACGTGGACATATTTTAATTTTCTGAATAGCACGAGCTGTCTTCCATCAGCCACTAGTCGTTGATAAACTTCTTTTATGGTCTATAAACCATGAACCCTAACCCTGAAACCTAACTCTGGGCAATCAATATAAATCGATAGACTTCCTTAATGGGAAAGTGTCAACTTTAGGTTGCATCCTCAACTCTTATTGCGGTCGAGGGTAAATTAATGGTCGAGAATTCACCATGTTCAACCTTGGTTTTTTTGGTTTTATAAGGTTTATGAATCTTATTACTCATCATGGAACATTTAAAGTTATTATACTTGGCAGTGTATTTTATACCATTAAGAGTTGGTCATTTTATAATATGTAAAAACTCAAGAAGCAAGACCTCCGAGTATAAGAGCGTTGTCTAGTGAAGTGCTGTCAACAAGTAATACCTCTAAGTACATGAATGTTGTATATTGAATATTGGGTGGTAATATCAACATGTATTGATGTTAAGTAATATTGTGATCGCTTATAATAAGTAATTAGTCTTCAAATTGCATACATTGCCTTAACATTATGTTGTAATAATTGTCATTGGCCATATAATTAAAGTTGTGTTAACCAATTATAGGCTTAAGTTGATACCGATATAATTGATATGTTATACTAATCCATTCTATCCAATTCAAAGTTTTCAATTTGTTGAATTAGTAAAACTTTAAGTTATTCACAAATAATTATCTTTTTCTGAATTAAGGTAACTAAATCAATATTTTACACTAACGAATAACTAATAATCGAGGACCTACCCCTGTCCATGTCCAATTTATGATTGATATACCGTTCTTAATTCTTTCCAATAGAATTCTATTGGTTTATATATACAATGGATCTATAGACCACCAGTGGAGTAGACTATATACTGTAGGTTTATTCAACAACTCATGTAAAATTTTTAATTCATTGGCGGAAAATTAAAATATTTGGAAGACTGAAATTTATATCCCCTGAGTTGTATGTTTCTATTGGAACCTCTTTATTTTATTTTGGGCCATTTTTGCACTTAGGTGTTCTCAAATGAAAAAAAAAAACAACCAAGGCAGAAAAATAAAAAATAGGGCAGAAAAATAAATAGACAAAAATTAAAATAAATATTTTTATTAAACAACTCCCTTCACAGCAGGAGATTTGTTCCCCATTAACTAAAGAAAAAAATTAAATTGCAGGGGGAGAAGGATCACGAGGAGGGAAATTTTTTGGGCTAACATAGTGGTGAATATTTGCACCAGCCCTACGAAGGCGAATCTGCAACATATGTGCGATTCGGCGAGTGTTCCTGTAACGACTCGGCCGGTTGTTTTGATCTTTAGTGCGTCGTTCAAAGGTTTGAGGCCTTGGGTATGTTCACTTCATGTATTATGACTTGTACGTGTAGTTAGAATTGAATTTGGGAAAGTTCGGAGTTGTTTCAGATGGAAATTCTCATTTCGGAAGCTTTAGGTTAGAAGAGTTGACTAACAGTTGACTTTTGAATAAACGTTATCGGAATCAGGATTTGAAAGTTCCAATAGGTTCGTATGATTATTTCGGACTTGGGCGTATGTTCGGGTTGATTATCGGGTCGCCCAGGAGCCTTTCGACGCTTATTATGAAAAATCGGCATTTTGAAAGTTTTAAGAATTTCATAGGTTTGGTTTGAAGTGGATTTTGATGCTATCGATGTCAGTTTAGGATTCCGAGCCTCGGAATAAGTTCGTATTGTGATTTATGACTTGTGCGTAAAGTTTGGCATCATTACGGAATGTTTAAGTATGAATCAGACGCATTCGCCGAAGTTTGAATGTATGAAAGTTGAAAGAAGGTTTCGATCGTCGATTCATAGTTTTGATGTTGTTTTGTGTGATTTGAGGCCTCGAGTAGGTTCGTGTTATGTTTTGGGACTGGTTGGTGTGGTTGGATGGGGTCCCGGGGGCCTTGAGTGTGATTCAGAGTGGTTTCAGACCATTTTTTCTTGTTTTGCAACTGCTGGTGCTAGTGTCTGGTTTTGTTCTTCATAAACGTGAAGCGTCTCATGCGTTCACAAAGAAGTATTTTGGGCTGCTGGGATATTGCTCATCGCGAACGCGACATAGGGGCCACGAACGCGGAGGAGAATCTGGGGCAACCTACACGAACACGAAGAAGGAAAGGGAGCTGGGGGCCTGGAGGTGTTAAGACTTCATGAACACGAAGCACCAGGATATGGAGGCATCGCAAACATGACCTGGGTGACATGAACGCGAAGAAGAACTTGGGTCAGTGGATTTTTGGCCTTCGCGATCGTAAAGGTACTTTCATGATCGCGAAGAGGAAGGGCCTGGGCAGACTTCAATTTATTTCGGAAATTTTGCTCATTTCACTCATTCCTCTCTTTCTTAGGAGATTTTTGGGTCGATTTGCAGGAGCCATTTTCGTCATCAATCTTGAGTTTCGAATCGATGGGCTTTGGTTTGAGGTGTTAGAGAGGCGCATGACCGATTATGGAACTTCGGAGCGAGGTAAGTCTCCTGTCTAACCTTGTGAGGGGGAAACTAGCCCCTAGGTGATGTAATTGTTATGTGCTACTAGTTGTGGGTGCTACGTGCGCACGAGGTGACGAGAGTCTGTACGTAGCTAAAGCATGTTTATGTCCGGGTAGACTTAGGACTTTATCATGTAGTATTTAAACTCATTCTGCTGGCTTAATTAATTGAATTTATAATTAAAATTGAGACACACACACACACACACACACACACACACACATATATATATATATATAAAATAGGCTGAGCCCTATCACCTTAAGTTGTTGGCAAGTTAATTGAGAAACGGTAAACGATAAGTTTTGCGTGATTTGAGGCCTCACGCAGGTTCGTGTTATGTTTTGGGACTGGTTGGTGTTATTGGATGGGGTCTCGGGGGCCTCGGGTGTGATTCAGAGTGGTTTAAGACCATTTTTTCTTGTTTTGCAACTGGTGGTGCTAGTGTCTGGTTTTGTTCTTCATAAACGCGAAGCGTCTCATGCGTTCACGAAGAAGGATTTTGGGCCACTGGGATTTTGCTCATCGCGGACGCGACATAGGGGCCGCGAACGCGGAATAGAATCTGGGGCAACCTATGCGAACGCGAAGAAGGAAGGGGAGCTGGGGACTTGGAGGTGTTAAGCCTTCGCGAACACGAAGCATCAGGATATGGAGGCATCGCGAACGCGACATGGGTGACATGAAAGCGAAGAAGAACTTTGGGTCAGTGGATTTTTGGCCTTCGTGATCGTAAAGGTACTTCATTGATCGCGAAGAGGAAGGGCCTGGGCAGACTTCAATTTATATCGGGAATTTTGCTCATTTCACTCATTCCTCTCTTTCTTAGGCAATTTTTAGGTCGATTTGCAGGAGCCATTTTCGTCATCAATCTTGAGTTTCGGATCGATGGGCTTTGGTTTGAGGTGTTAGAGAGGCGCATGACCGATTATGGAACTTCGGAGCAAGGTAAGTCTCCTGTCTAACCTTGTGAGGGGGAAACTAGCCCCTAGGTGATGTAATTGTTATGTGCTACTAGTTGTGGGTGCTACGTGCGCACGAGGTGACGAGAGTCTGTACGTAGCTAAAGCATGTTTATGTCTAGGTAGACTTAGGACTTTATAATGTAGTATTTGAATTATTTGAACTCATTCTGCTGGCTTAATTAATTGAATTTATAATTAAAATTGAGAAATACATACATACATACATACATACATACATATATATATATATATATATACATATATATATATATATACATATATATATATGTATATATATTTTATTTATTTATTGCTTCCTGTTCCTTACATTCCTCGTTATTTCTTTGTCCCTTCTACCCCCTCGGGGGCTAGCTTCCGCCCCTTTGGTATTAGAGCCAGTGGGGAAGTAAGGATGTGATTCTTGTTTTTAACATACTGTTATGCGGTACTGCCAGATCTAGTTTCTAACCCACAGATCTGTTTATTTATGGTTAAGTTTGAGAGTTGTTCTCTCTTTATCTTGTTATAGTACAAGTATGTTAGATCTGATGATTGATCTGCAGATCTACTGATTCTTTTCCATAAAATGGTTAAATATATGCTTGTATTATGAAGAATCTTTGAAATGACACTGGGATCCTTTCGGATCTGCACTGTAAGCGTGGTTCCCAGGGATTATGGCGAGGTGATGCCTGTAAATGTACCTGGTAGGCTTGCAGATGGTTTTGAAAAAACCTTTGGGTCATTTAGAAGTAATTCTTTATACAACAATCATAAACATTAGCCCTTTTGAGTAAAAGAATTAGTATACTTACAGATCTACCCTCCATATCTGACGCTAAGCACTATAGTAAGATAAAGTCTGAACAGAACTCTTACAAGGCCTTAAATGCTATAGATCTATGAAGTTTAAACACCAGATCTGACTCTTCCACATACAGTAGCGTTA
>MCJB01000325.1:0-12198 GCA_002018475.1 Nicotiana obtusifolia | reverse complement strand
GAGTTCAACTAATTCAAATACTACATGATAAAGTCCTAAGTCTACCCGGACATAAACATGCTTTAGCTACGTACGGACTCTCGTCACCTCGTGCGTACGTAGCACCCACAACTAGTAGCACATAACAATTACATCACCTAGGGGCTCCCCTTACAAGGTTAGAATGGAGACTTACCTCGCTCCGAAGTTCCATAATCAGTCCTGCGCCTCTCTAACATCTCAAACCAAAGCACATCGATCCGAAACTCAAGATTGATGATGAAAATGGCTCCTGCAAATCGACCCAAAAATTGCCCAAGAAAGAAAGGAATGAGTGAAATAAGCAAAATTCCCGAAATAAATTGAAGTATGCCCATGCCCTTCCTCTTCGCGATCATGGAAGTACCTTCACGATCGCGAAGGCCAAAAATCAACTGACCTAAAGTTCTTCTTCGCGTTAACGTCACCCACGTCGCGTTTGCGATGCCTCCATATCCTGATGCTTCGCGTTCGCGAAGGCTTAACACCTCTAAGCCCCAAGCTCCCCTTCCTTCTTCGCATTCGCGTAGCTTGCCCCAGATTCCCTTCCACGTTCACGGCCCCTATGTCGCGTTCGCGATGAGCAAAATCCTAGCAGCCCAAAATTCTTCTTCGTGAACGCATGAGATGCTTCGCATTTATGAAGAACAAAACCAGACACTAGCACCAGCAGTTGCAAAACAAGAAATAATGGTCCGAAACCACTCCGAATCATACCCGAGGCACCCGAGACCCCATCCAATCACACCAACCAGTCCCAAAACATAACACAAACCTGCTCGAGGCCTCAAATCACACAAAACTATCATTTACTGTTTCTCAATTAACTTGCCAACAACTCAAGGTGATAGGGCTCAGCCTAATATATATATATATATATATATATATTTGTATCAGAGCCAGTGGGGCAGTAAGGATGTGATTCTTGTTTTTAACATACTGTTATGCGGTACTGCCAGATCTAGTTTCAAACTCACAGATTTGTTTATTTATGGTTAACTTTGAGAATTGTTCTCTCTTTATCTTGTTATAGTACAAGTATGTTAGATATGATGATAGATCTGCAGATCTACTGATTCTTTTCCATAAAATGATTAAATATATGCTTGTATTACGAAGAATCTTTGAAATGACACTGGGATCCTTTCGGATCTGCACTGTAAGCGTGGTTCCCTGGGATTATGGCGAGGTGATGCCTGTAAATGAACCTGGTAGGCTTGCAGATGGTTTTGAAAAAACCTTTAGGTCATTTAGAAGTAATTCTTTATACAACAATCATAAACATTAGCCCTTTTGAGTAAAAGAATTAGTATACTTACAGATCTACCCTCCATATCTGACGCTAAGCACTATAGTAAGATAAAGTCTGAACAGAACTCTTACAAGGCCTTAAATGCTATAGATCTATGAAGTTTAAACACCAGATCTGACTCTTCCACATACAGTAGCGTTACGAACTTGAATAACTTCTTTATGAAACAACTTGGTCTCTCGAGCCAAGGATAGGGAGCTTTTTAATCATTCAAATGTCTTACTTTCACTCCCTCTCGACTAGATCTACGAGTTCTTCTTCTTCCTCCTCTTCTTCCAATATTAAGCTCAAAGAAGAGATTAGTTTCTCTGATTTGCAGCAATCAATTGACGACCGAAAAATCCCCAAACATCCCCAGTTAACAATTTACAAGTCTCAAAAATGGAGCTTGACAAGTGATTATCACATGTCTACCATTGAGCAAACTATTCCTCTAGAATCAGACCATGAGGAAATCAAACTTCTCAATATCAAATCCATTGAAAAATATAGGAAGAAATATAACTACATCCATTTTGGTTTAGTACAAATAGCCGCTAAGCCTTTATCCAGAGAAGGATTGGACACATCACTCCTTCTATGTCTTAGAGATTCTAGATTCCTAGAATTCAATGATTCGTTGCTAGGAATGATGGAAACCAGTCTTTGCAATGGACCAATTTATTTCGACTGTTTCCCTAGCTTTACAGTCTCCCTTAAGAATAGAAATATTTTAGATGCCTTGACCCTAAATGTTAAGACTTCTAATTATAAGACTAAGGCTGGCTCTCTTCCAGTAGCAATTATTTACAGAATCCAATATAAGGCAATGAGTTCTGCCTTTAACACTGGAGCTATGAGAACTACTCACAAAGGTGAAACAGCTCTCTTCCAGACAGATCTGCAAAGGTCTCATCTGTCTATCCCAAGACCAATATCTTGGAATCAGGTTTCCCTCCCGGAAATCTGGCTTTTGCAGGGTGCCACTCCTGCTCAAAAGCCACAAAACACGACGATTTCCCAGATCCAACAACTCCCATCCGGATCTCCGCTAGTTTCCTTTCAGAGGTCCCTTAGCCAAAGAATAAGTTCCTCTGCCTCTTCGCAGTCTGAAATTCCACCGATTCATTCTGCTAGACATTCAGTGTCTTTATATCCTACTAGAATCAAGACAGTAGACTTCGAATCCAGAGTTCCACAAGCTAGGTTTAAGGTAGAAAAACCAGAAACGGTTCCCTCTGCCGACACTACCTACAACCGACCAGATTCTCCTACCTATACGTCACTAGGTGCCGAATTAGGAGATGACAACATCATTGGTGCTTTGGAGATAGAATTTGAAATTGATAAAAAAAGGTCTCCGAAAGGAATTTTACTCTCCTGAAAATCTTTTCAAAAGAACTTGGTTTTTAGAAAAATATAAAGGAGAAGAAAGAAAGAAAATTCAAACAATTTTCTATGATAGTCTAAATGTCATTAGACAACAAATTAATTTCTTTGAATGGTTTGAAATTTATGCTGATTATAACCAGATCGATTTCCCTTTTTCAAACTCAATTAATGTTTCGAAAATATGGAAAACCAATACTGGCGAAGAAGTTATTTCGAACTTCCTCCGTCACAAGGATTTTCGACAAGCTTTGCTAGCAGCTCCGTCACAGCCTCACCTTTCAAAAAGAGAGCTGACACTGAGCCGATCACTGGCAAAGATATCAAAAATATTTTTGAACAAATAATTACACTAACAAATATTTACAAACTCTTGGAGAATACTTGGTCAAATTCATCTCCAGCTTCTCTGAAAAAACCAACAGTAGGAACCTCTACTCCTACAACTCCTTTATTTAAACCATACGAGATCCCTAGAACCCGTACTAGAGAACTTGTTATGCACCGCTCTACAGATACTACCAAATTCTCCGAACTACAACTGAGAATAGCGGAAATAGAAAGATCCTTAACAATCCAGGAAACTCTAGTCCGACAGACGGAAGGTTCTTCTTCTAAGTTCGTAGGAGCTCTAGGAGATACCGATTCGGATAATGAATCTGAACAATTTTCACAAATTTCTCTAGAAGACAAGCCTCCTCTATAAATAGCACCTATTAAGTCTGAATTTTCCAACTGGCGAAAGCCTCAAAAACTCTATTATCCTAGGGCTACACATCCAGATGTACTCTTAGAAGAAAGACCCAACACCATGCAGAATAATTACAATGCTCATAATATCTATGAGTGGAATATCGATGTATGTTCTGAATGTAATATTCTTGCCAAATTACAACAGATGACCATGGTAGCAATTGCTTACAAAACCTCCCACAACTGTTCTGACCAGAGTACTACCCATGTCTTAGTCGCTGGCTTTACAGGCCAACTTAAGGGATGGTGGGATACCCACTTAAGCGACGAGGAAAAACAACAAATTTTCCAAGCCGTGAAATTAGATGAATTAGGACAACTAATCCTAAAGGAGGGTGAAACAATTCCTGATTCTATCAACACGCTGATTTACATAATCATCGAAACATTCGTAAGTTTCCCAGGTATCTTTAGAGAAAAATCCTCTGAAATACTTAACAACCTCAAGTGCAAAACTCTTTCAGATTTCAGGTGGTATAAGGATTCCTTCTTGACCAGGATCTACGAAAGACCAGATGGGAATCTTCCTTATTGGAAAGAAAAATTCCTTGATGGCTTGCCTAAGTCTCTTAGAGATTTAGTCAAAGAAGAATTTCAGAATCAATATTTCGGTGATATTGTTCCTTACGATCAAATCGCCTATGGCCAGATAGTTAGCCAAATTCAACAAGTTGCTCTTAAAATCTGTAGGCAAGACAAAATGCTTAGGTTACTTTCCAAAGATAGGGCACAAAGACGTAGAGACTTAGGGAGTTTCTGCGAACAATTTGGTCTTCCTTCGTGCGGAAGTAAATCTCATAGGAAGAAAAGTTCAAAACCTGATTCTTCCAATATTAGAAAATACAATTCCAATAGGAAAAGGAGACTTTTCTACACAAAAAACAAGTCTCCCAAATCCTTTACTAAAGATGGTATGACTTCTACTTCTACTAGAAAATGTTTCAAGTGTGGGAAGCCAGGCCACATCGCCAAATTTTGCAAAGTCTCTCAGAAGATCAAGAGCCTACAACTTGACGAACCTACTCTAAACAAAATAGAGAAATTGCTTGTTGAATTAAGTGAATCTTCGAATAATACAAATTCTTAGAAGATGACTTAAATTCATCTACTACATCTTCAGGGGAGTCTGACCAAGATGACCTCCCTCAGATCAATGTTCTCATGAAAGAACAAGATCTTCTCCTTGAAGTAATTGGTGATCTTCAAGATCCTGAACTCAAAAAGGACTATTTAGGAAAACTTAAGACAGTCCTTAATAAGCCTTCAACACCCTCATCTTCAACTCTTCAAAATCATCCCCAGGTAGCTAATACCTATAACAGTACTGATATTTTGAAGAGGTTTCCTTCTGATAATCCTAAGGTCTCAAAGGTGACCATCTCAGACATTCAATCTGAGATAGCACACCTAAAAGAAGAAATTAGGGATATAAAAGCAAGACAAGAACTTGATAGACTTGTCCTCCAACAATTTTCTAGTGAGCCGCAAAAGCTCAAAGAGGTTGTACAGGCAGTTGCAACCTCTGACCAAGACGATGATGAAACAGAATCCTTCTTAGGACATCTTTCTTCTATAAGGATTCAGAAATACCATGTTAGGGTAACTCTCATCGTCAGCAAATCTTTTGTTTGGACTGGAGTAGCTTTATTTGACACTGGAGCAGACAGAAGCTGCATCCAAGAAGGTGTCATTCCAACCAAGTTTTTCGTAAAAACCAAGGAACGCCTACGGGCCGCCAATGGTGAAAAACTTAAGATCACTTACAAGCTTCCTTCTGTGAAGGTTATGACCTCCCCAGAGGAACCAAACTGGTTCATCCAGACTCCATTTCTCTTAACAAAAGACCTTTGCAATGCAGTAATCCTAGGTACTCCTTTCATTCAGCTTTACAAACCTTACCTGGTTACAAATAAAGGCGTTCATGTGGATTATCCCACAAGCAATGTCTTGCTTCCTTTCCTTAAGCCTCCAACTTATGCAGTCATACATTCTTTGAAAAATAAAGAAAAACAAATTATGTTTTCAAAAGAAGACGTAGCTTTCCAAAGAATACAGAAGCAGTTAACTGATTCTGTAATCTCTTCTAAAATTAAAATTTTAGAAGCTAAGATTCAACAGGAGCTTTGTTCCAATTTGCCAATGGCATTTTGGAAGCGTAAGAGGCACATTGTTGGGCTTCCTTACGAACCTGACTTTGACGAAAAAAAGCATCCCTACTAAAGCTCGACCTATTCAAATGAATCACGAGCTTACAATGCATTGTCAAAAAGAGATCAATGATTTCTTAGACAAGAAGATAATTTCTCCTTCAAAGTCTCCCTGGAGTTGTGCGGCATTCTATGTCAACAAAAACTCCGAAATCGGGCGCGGAGTCCCCCGCTTGGTCATCAACTACAAGCCTCTTAACACAGCACTTAGATGGATTAGGTATCCTATTCCTAACAAGAAAGACTTATTACAAAGAGTTTATGCTGCCACGATTTTCTCTAAATTTGATTTAAAATCTGGATTTTGGCAAGTACAGATCGACCCAAAAGACAGGTACAAAACTGCTTTTACAGTCCCTTTTGGACATTATGAATGGAACGTGATGCCATTCGGATTAAAGAACGCCCCTTCTGAATTTCAGAAGATAATGAATGATATCTTTAATCCATATTCTGGTTTTGTTATAACTTATATAGACGATGTCTTAATTTTCTCAACAAACATCGACCAACATTTCAAACATCTAGGCATTTTCTTTGACAATCAAAGAAAATGGATTAGCTCTGTCTAGAACTAAGTACAACTTATTCCAGACAAATATAGGGTTCCTTGGTCATAACATCCAACACGGGACCATTACTCCTATTCAGCGATCTCTCTAGTTTGCTGACAAATTCCTAGATCAAATACTGGACAAGACACAACTTCAAAGGTTTCTTGGATGTGTCAACTATATTTGCGATTTCATTCTGGGATTAAGCATTTTGCTAAATCCCCTTCACGACAGATTAAAAAAGCCTCCAGTTCCTTGGACGGATGCCCAGAGCAATGCTGTCAAACAACTTAAGTTGAAAGTTAAGAATCTCCCTCTCCTTAGTCTCCCCGATCCATCTGCTTTCAAAATAGTGGAAACAGATGCGTCAGACATAGGATATGGTGGTATCTTAAAACAACTTAAAAATGATAAAGAAAGTATCATTGCTTTTACTTCAAAGCACTGGAATAGATCACAACAGAACTATCCAACAATTAAAAAAGAAATTTTGGCAATTGTTTTATGCATATCAAAATTTCAATCAGATTTATTAAACCAAAAGTTTTTGCTTCGCATTGACTGCAAGACAGCTAAGTCTGTTTTGCAAAAAGATGTGCAAAATATTGCTTCAAAACATATTTTCGCCAGATGGAAAGCTATTTTATCAATTTTTGATTTTGATATTGAATATATAAAGGGAAGCTCAAATTCCATACCTGATTTCCTAACTCGTGAATTCCTTCAAGGCAGATAAAATGCCCAAAAAACCAAAGCCCCCGCGGTTAGCCTTACCAGCCCCGGAGGAAAAGAAACAACAGCAGGCTGCCACACAATAGCCTAAAGATGTTTCAATTTCTGCAGTTGTTCAACAACAACAGGTAGCAATACAGCTGCAAAAAAGCAGCAAACAACAGAAGCTGGACCAAGCCAGCCAAAATATAGATCGCCTGCAGACTATGCCATGAGAGTCATCGCAATGGTGGTCTCATCACACCCAATTCCGGCCAAACAAATTTCAGTTACCCAACCTCGAAGATGGGCAGATATCGCCGAAGAAGAACCCTCTTCTGAAGATGATATTCAATTGGCACAGCCGCATGCTTTAAAGTGGACGGGAAAAGATTTTGAAAAATAGATACAACTCATGGGCCTTACTAAAACACCCATGACTCCTCTCGACCAAGAGGAAGTGGTGAAGTCGATGGCGCAACTCCTTGAAGCAGCCGCCATATCTCCTCCTGCAAGAACTATTTCACCTCCAATTTCAGCTGTGGTTGCAAAAAGCACCATGCCTTCAACTTCAACCATGGCCGCTACAAGCACCACAAAGAACGAAGTGGTGGTAAAAAACCCCACTAAAGGACAAGTGGTGGCCAAAAGCCCCACTACACAGAACACGGTGCCTTATGCGCCTAAGCAGGCACTTTCTTCACCCGTGCCTCAGCCAATTTCTTCAATAGGTCCTTATTTGGGGGAACCTCAATATATTAAGAACGAGATGACTTACTCACTCGTCCAAACCGAGCCACATCTTTGGGAATCTAACCCTCTAGTAGTAGCCAAAAAGATGCTCGACCCAACATCCAACTTTCTCCAGAAAACTCCTGTTCATAACCAGAAGTTTTATGAATTTATCCTTACGGACACTCACTCCTGTCTGTTTAAACCCTTTTTGGATAAAACCTAAACCTATATCACCCATACCACAGCGTGGATAAACAAAATCATCTCGCTAAAGGAATGGGGTGATCACCCTATGAAAATCAGAAAACTTTCCCAGCCATTTTCTCCCCAATTTTTTAGTTACTATGATTATAGGGACGCGTGGTTTAATGCGCTGACCTTTCAAAACCATACCAACAAACCCTCATATTTTCTCCTTTGGGGCAAAAACTTGCCAGTAGATTTTCCCCAATGGTTTCTGCACCAATGGTGGCCTATTTATGGTCATTTGACAGCTATATTTCCTCCACCAGTGAAAGAAGGATTTGAGTATTTCTGTTCCAGATTTCACGAAGACCAGCACATTGCCCAGTTGCTCCAATTTTCCCTCAGATTCCATATCCCATAGATATACACACAGAAGTTTGTTTTCCACAAACGGGAAGGATTCAGAGGTATGCCTTGGTTAGCCCTTCAAGGCTACTGTAAGTGGTACAAGGAATGGAGGGATGCCACGGAAACTTACTTACCAGCAGTTGGAAAATGATTTTCCAGCAACCCCAAATTTCTGTCACCTACAAATGTAGCAAAAACATCATTTTTGTAGCAGAGAAGGCTAGTTCAAGCAAAGTTAGTAGGCTCTACCAGCAAAGAAGACTACATCCAGGAGATGGAAAACCTCTTGCAGCAGCTCAAGGGAAAGGTTCCCAATCAACATTCATCCAGTTCGTCTGAAGAACAATCAGAAGAAGAGGACGACCCTGACTATGACCCAGAATAATTCAAAATTAGGACCAATTTGTTGCTGACATCAGAGATGATGCCAGCACAGAATTTTTCAGAAAGTTACTGTAGCAATGTTACTGTAGATTACTGTGCACTTTTCAATGTAGCAATGTTACTCTAGATTACTATGCACTTTTTACTGTAGCAAAATACTGTACACTTTTACTGTAGCACGGTCTATAATTCTACAAATAGACCCCCTCACTCACGGAAGAAGGCATTCATTTTCCTCTCTAAAATTTCAGAATTCTCTCTAGACATTCCCTCTCTCTAAACCCTTTCCACACTTAAGAGCTCTATACCCTGTAAGCTTTTAAGATTTAATTTTTTAATATCTGCATTTTATTTAGCATACGTTTGCATATGGTCGGCTTTGCCGCCTAAGACATTTTATTTATTTATTGCTTCCTGTTCCTTACATTCCTCGTTATTTCTTAGTCCCTTATACCCCCTCGGGGACTAGGCGTTCCTTGGTTTTTGATATTGAATAGATCCCGGCCTATCGAGCAGTAGTTATGATTGATACTAATCGTATAAATTCGAACCCAATTTATTCCTACACAAGCGGTCCGAATTCGACCCCATACAAATAGTCACATTTATTTATCTTTTAGATAATCTAATAATATAAATTGAGGACTGTCTTAAATTTTTGCTAAATAGTCCTTTTTGAGTTGGATTACTGCATTGCAAAGGTCTTTTGCTAAGAGAAATGGAGTCTGGATGAACCAGTTTGGTTCTTCCTTCTGATAATCCTAAGGTCTCAAAGGTGACCATCTCAGACATTCAATCTGAGATAGCACACCTAAAAGAAGAAATTAGGGATATAAAAGCAAGACAAGAACTTGATAGACTTGTCCTCCAACAATTTTCTAGTGAGCCGCAAAAGCTCAAAGAGGTTGTACAGGCAGTTGCAACCTCTGACCAAGACGATGATGAAACAGAATCCTTCTTAGGACATCTTTCTTCTATAAGGATTCAGAAATACCATGTTAGGGTAACTCTCATCGTCAGCAAATCTTTTGTTTGGACTGGCGTAGCTTTATTTGACACTGGAGCAGACAGAAGCTGCATCCAAGAAGGTGTCATTCCAACCAAGTTTTTCGTAAAAACCAAGGAACGCCTACGGGCCACCAATGGTGAAAAACTTAAGATCATTTACAAGCTTCCTTCTATGAAGGTTATGACCTCCCCAGAGGAACCAAAGTGGTTCATCCAGACTCCATTTCTCTTAGAAAAAGACCTTTGCAATGCAGTAATCCTAGGTACTCCTTTCATTCAGCTTTGCAAACCTTACCTGGTTACAAATAAAGGCGTTCATGTGGATTATCCCACAAGCAATGTCCTGCTTCCTTTCAATAAGCCTCCAACTTATGCAGTAACACATTCTTTGAAAAATAAAGAAAAACAAATTATGTTTTTAAAAGAAGACGTAGCTTTCCAAAGAATATAGAAGCAGTTAACTGATTATGTAATCTCTTCTAAAATTAAAATTTAGAAGCTAAGATTCAACAGGAGCTTTGTTTCGATTTGCCAATGGCATTTTGGAAGCATAAGAGGCACATTGTTGGACTTCCTTACGAACCTGACTTTGACAAAAAAAGCATCCCTACTAAAGCTCGACCTATTCAAATGAATCACGAGCTTACAATGCATTGTCAAAAAGAGATCAATGATCTCTTAGACAAGAAGATAATTTCTCCTTCAAAGTCTCCTTGGAGTTGTGCGGCATTCTATGTCAACAAAAACTCCGAAAGAGATCATTGATCTCTTCTGGGTCATTCTATGAACCAGAAGAAGTTTTTGTTGACATAGAATGCCGCACAACTCCAGGGAGACTTTGAAGGAGAAATTATCTTCTTGTCTAAGAGATCATTGATCTCTTTTTGACAATGCATTGTAAGCTCGTGATTCATTTGAATAGGTCGAGCTTTAGTAGGGATGCTTTTTTCATCAAAGTCAGGTTCGTAAGGAAGCCCAACAATGTGCCTCTTACGCTTCCAAAATGCCATTGGCAAATTGGAACAAAGCTACTGTTGAATCTTAGCTTCTAAACTTTTAATTTTAGAAGAGATTACAGAATCAGTTAACTGCTTCTGTATTCTTTGGAAAGCTACGTCTTCTTTTAAAAGCATAATTTGTTTTTCTTTATTTTTCAAAGAATTTATGACTGCATAAGTTGGAGGCTTATGGAAAGGAAGCAGGACATTGCTTATGGGATAATCCACGTGAACGCCTTTATTTGTAACCAGGTAAGGTTTGCAAAGATGAATGAAAGGAGTACCTAGGATTACTGCATTGCAAAGGTCTTTTGTTAAGAGAAATGGAGTGTGGATGAACCGGTTTGGTTCCTCTGGGGAGGTCATAACCTTCACAGAAGGAAGCTTGTAAGTGATCTTAAGTTTTTCACCATTGGCGGCCCGTAGACGTTCCTTGGTTTTTACGAAAAACTTGGTTGGAATGACACCTTCTTGGATGCAGCTTCTGTCTGCTCCAGTGTCAAATAAAGCTATGCCAGTCCAAACAAAAGATTTGCTGACAATGAGAGTTACCCTAACATGGTATTTCTGTATCCTTATAGAAGAAAGATGTCCTAAGAAGGATTCTGTTTCATCATCGTCTTGGTCAGAGGTTGCAACTGCCTGTACAACCTCTTTGAGCTTTTGCGGCTTACTAGACAATTGTTGGAGGACAAGTCTATCAAGTTCTTGTCTTGCATTTATATCCCTAATTTCTTCTTTTAGGTGTGCTATCTCAGATTGAAGGTCTGAGATGGTCACCTTTGAGACCTTAGGATTATCAGAAGGAAACCTCTTCAAAATATCAGTACTGTTATAGGTATTAGCTACCTGGGGATGATTTTGAAGAGTTGAAGATGAGGGTGTTGAAGGCTTATTAAGGACTGTCTTAAGTTTTCCTAAATAGTCCTTTTTGAGTTCAGGATCTTGAAGATCAGCAATTACTTCAAGGAGAAGATCTTGTTCTTTCGTGAGAACATTGATCTGAGGGAGGTCATCTTGGTCAGACTCCCCTGAAGATGTAGTAGATGAATTTAAGTCATCTTCTAAGAATCTGTAGTATCCGAAGATTCACTTAATTCAACAAGAAATTTCTCTATTTTGTTTAGAGTAGGTTCGTCAAGTTGTAGGCTCTTGATCATCTGAGAGACTTTGCAAAATTTGGCGATGTGGCCTGGCTTCCCACACTTGAAATATTTGCCAGTGGAAGTAGAAGTCTTGCCATCTTTAGTAAAGGATTTGGGAGACTTGTTTTGTGTGTAGAAAAGTCTCCTTTTCCTATTGGAATTGTATTTTCTAATATTGGAAGAATCAGGTTTTGAACTTTTCTTCCTATGAGATTTACTTCCACACGAAGGAAGACCAAATTATTCGCAGAAACTCCCTAAGTCTCTACGTCTTTGTGCCCTATCTTTGGCAAGTTGCCTTAGCATTTTGTCTTGCCTACAGATTTTAAGAGCAACTTGTTGAATTTGGTTAACTTTCTGGCCATATATATATATATATATATATATATATATATATATATATATATATAT
>MCJB01000324.1:14723-40721 GCA_002018475.1 Nicotiana obtusifolia | reverse complement strand
CCTCTGGTTGCAACTGCTGCTTTGTTTTGCTAATGCTTTCTTGCTGTCCAGGTATGTTTTTGCTGCTCAAGACTGGTGCAGTGCTAAAGGTGATCCTGCAAAACAAAAGAAAGTTATTTCTGAGAAAGGAGTTTTTATCAGTTGTTTCATTCACATCCTGGTTGTTTCCAGTTTCTCTCGTATTCATCCAAAGGTAATTCTTGCAGAAGAGAAGAGTAGTTGTATTCTTGATTGTCCTTCCCCTCTTCTGTCTGCTGCTATTTGTCAGAGAAATGGTTTCCTGTTTCTGCATATGAAGCAAAAGAGTTAGGAGGGGTAGTTGTATCTTATTGTGCAGCATTCTTGTTTTATGAGTTGAGGATTTTCACTCTTAGGTAAGGGGATTGCAGCTTGTCTGCATTAAGAATTCTTTTCCCAGTAGGTTTGAGTTGGTTGAAATGGTGGCATTCAATTTTTCCAAAGTTAAGAATGCTTTTTGTTTCCAGAATTGCTCCTCCACTGCTAGATGTCTCACCAGCTGTGCTTGGACTTTTTGAAGTCTTTCTCCATTGTGTGCAGTTGGGTTCTCTTCAAATTATTTTTCATGAACTAGTACCACCTCCTCCATGCTTTATATGATTTGAAAGATATTCCCAAAGGTTGCTTTGCTCCAGACAGTTAAGGCTCTCTTTAGCTTCTTCAATTTGTAGCCGAAAATGATGAAGGGGTCTCCTTGGAAGTCCGCTTGCCAGTTTTCTTTGACCACTGCTTGGAAAGTTTCATGTTTGGTCCAAAAGTTGAGGAATTTGAAAGGCTTTCTGATCCTCACCTGTTCTTGATCAAAGTGGATTAGTAGTGGACTATGATCCGATCCTATTTTGGAGAGATGAGTGACTTCAATTGTTGGGAAAGCTTGCTGTAAAAGTTGGTTTGCTAGACATCTATCTAGCCTTTTAAAGATGCATTCCTCGTCTGCCCTTCCATTCCACCAGGTAAAGATGCTTCCTTTGAAGCCTAGATCCGTTAGGGAGCTAATGTTGATGCAGTGGTTGAAATCATCTACTTCATTGAATGGAACTGGGAGGCCTCCATATTTTTCTTCTTGATCACAAATGACATTGAAATCTCCTCCAATTAACCACGGGCTAGTGATTGTTTGAGACATGTCGTATATGGAATCCCATAGTTCAATTCTTTCTGCTGCTGTGCATTTGGCATATACCAGGGTGAGAATTAGAGTTTCCTTTGTCACTGTGTGTAGCAGCTTCAGTGTGAGCTGTTGGATTGTTTCTGCAAGTACTGTTACATTGTAATCCTCATTCAAAAATGCCCATATTTTGTTTGAAACATTTGCAATTGCTTGTGCCAAGCCAATTCTTCTCCTATATTGCTCTAGTTTCCTGCATTGTTGCTTGGGCTCCATGGTGCCTATGAATTCAAATTGATGCTTGTTGTTGAGGGTGATCAGTCTTTCGAAGGCTTGCAATGTGTTGACTGATCTTATGTTCCAGATGATTGCTTTTATTGTCTTGTGGTTATGTGTGCAGGTGCTCTTTTGAGAAGTATCAGCTTTGAAGCAGAGCTACTAGTGTCTTTGATTTGCTTCTTCCCAGTTAACTTATTTGTTTGGGTTGGTGATAGGTCCCCTTGCCTTGCTATGTTGCTGAGGTTCTGTGTGGTGTCCTCATCATCCATGTCCTTGCCCATGGCTTCTGTTAGTGCCCTCATGTGGTTTGTTGATGTTGACTGGTTCCTGGGTTTAAGGATTCTGTAACTGAGCCCTTAGTGATCCTGGTATTGCGCGGATACCTTGGCCTGTGATTGCCACTTGCTTGTCTTTCAGATATTGATGTGTTTCATTTTCCTCAGATTCTTCTTCCTCAATTTGCATCCCTTCTGGGAGTTCCCCATCTTCTGATCCTTCTTCCAATTGGTCGGCCCATAGTTTCCCTGTGATTTGTTCTAGTTGTCTGCCTGTCCATGTTCCTGTCTGTCTCCTTTCTTCTGTTTTATCTATGACTGATGTATCCTGCTTTGGTTTGGTGCACAATCTTGCTGAGATTGATTATTGTGCGCTGTTTGGTGACTGTTGGAGTGTGCATTGTTGTTGCGAGTTGATTGTTTCCTCAGATTTGTTGCAAAAACTCTTCTGAACCCATTGTGAAGTTAGTTCCCCTGTTTTTCCTGTTTTGTTGTCTTTGGTTTCATCTGTTTCCTTTGCTGCAATTTTCTTTGTTGTTACTTGCTTTGCATTGTTTTGCTGACTGTTGCCATGGCTTGTTTCTTTATTGTTGGTTTTTGTTGAAGTGCTTGGTGCATTTGTGGTTGCTGTTTGACTTGGCCAATTGTCTGGCTGTGGGATTTCTCTCTCTGGGCTACAGGATTGATTTCCTTTGTTGTTACTGGTTTCTGTGTGCTGATTGCTTGCCTGTGCTAAGCTTGTGATAGTATCTCTTTTCGGGGCTGCTGGTGATTGATTTTTCCTTTCAGTTGGGGCTGTGAGAGTTGTTGTTTTGTTGTCTGCAATATTGCTCCTTCTCTCATGTTCTGCATCTGTTATGTCTTGGTCCAGTGCTTCCATTTGCAGTGCATCGAATTTATTTGCTACATGTATTTGTTCTAGCTCTTTTTCTTCTGTTGGTTGATGTGTGGGAGCCTTTTGTTTTCCAGTATTGGCTTTCTCTTTGTCCTGTGCTCTATTGTTTTTAACTTCTTTCCACTGAGGGCCAGTATTGCCTACCACTTTGCCACTCGATAATATCATTAAAGGACCATTTTGTTGCATTTGCTGATTCCTTGCGTCCACTATTTTGCCCTTGGTAGTCCTACTTGCTGTTGCTTTGTGCTGTGCAGTTGTGTGTGTGTCAAGAGATTCAGGATGCAGGTTCCAACACTCTATCATGTCATGCCCTTGTATCTTGCATTCCTTGCAGTATTTGGGAAGATAGTCGTATTGTATCTTAACCCATTCTGTTCTGGTCTCCCCTGTTGCTTCATTTTCTATGTCTAATCTGACTTGTTTGGGCAATTCTGCCAGGAGATCTACCAGCACCTTTACCCTTGCACAACTGGGCCTCGTCTTGTTAATTGTTGCCAGATCGAGGTGCACTGGTTTCCCAACAGCAGAGGCCAATGAAAACAGACATTCTTTAACAACGAAAGTGGGAAGCAGATGTGGAAATGAAATCCACGCCATTGCCATTGGGGTTTCTTCGCCCATTTTGAATTTTGTGTCATATATCTGCTGCCTCATCTGGTATTCGTACCCATCCTTGGCTTTCAAGTAGTAGGTGCTTTTGGAGGTTATTTTGATGAAGTCCTCCCATAGAGATAATCTGATAAGGACAAGTTTGTCTCTGAAGAAGCCAATGTTGCACACTCCTTTGATTCCACACTGTGTTGGGATGATTCTCCGCAGTTCCTGTATATCTGGCCAACCATAGGAGAATTTACCTAGTACCGTGTACTGTAAGCCATCGATGATATTCATGCGCGTCACTTCTGTTTCTGTGTATTTAACGATTGGCTGTCCATGCATGTATGTTGGTCTTCTGAAAGGGATGGGTTCGATTTTTGAGTTAGGGTTTGCGGAGAGTGTGTAGTTTAGAGTTGTGGGTTTTAGTATTTTGGTGTAATCCAAGGGTTGGGGTGTGGTAATCGTTGCGTTTGGGGCTGGGTGAGTGCTTGTCGAGGGGTGGCCAGCCGGATTGTCACCAGCCGGCGACGCCATTAGCGTCTGTGTGGACCTTCGACGAAGATGAAATTTTCTCTCTCTTATCGCCTCCCTTTCTCTCTCTTATCGCCTCCCCGCCTTTTAAGAAATTGGAGTTTGCCTTAACCGGTCTTTCCCCTCTTTGAGTTTTACTTTGTCCGGCCTTAGCCTTTTATAAGTTGGAATTTGCCTCAATAGGTCTTACTTCCCTTCGATTTTCGTATGAAGTTCTGAGCTACATTAATTTCTGATCATGTAATAAAATTTGAAGGGGCCCTTGGACTCGGAGACAAGATATTGGTGCCGAAAAGCTTTTATTAGCATTTAGGTGCTTGTACAATTTGCTTAGGGGGTAGATCAATCTACTCGGGCACGGTACTTTCGACCGTTTGACCCTTACATCGATTCCTAACGATCTATGAGAAGTTCCCCCAAAATGAAGTGGCCAAACAATGAATCGAAGTAGATAAGCAATCTTCTAATATCCAAGTTCGACCGAAGTTGCGCACCAAATATTATTGCCTTCGATGCACGACCGATCTAAGTTAGCACGACTACTGGTTGCCTCGTTAAAAACCTTGTCGTAAAACCCAATTTGGGACAAAATCGGCCGAAGGGAGAAAGAGTGCAACGCGTGCTTTCAGTCCTAATATCCTGTGCTTCCTGGTTCGAGATTGCCTCGTTCAATACCTGCAGACGTTAGAAAAACAAACAAACAAAAAGAATGAAATTTCATACCTTAACAATAGTATCGCTTTAGGTGACTTATGTTCCAATTGTTTTGCAGCTGTTTTCCCTCCATGGTTCCGAGCTTGTAAGATCCCTTTCCGGTGACCTTCAAGATAGTATAGGGCCCTTCCCAGTTTTGTCCTAACTTTCCTTCATTCGGATTTTGAGTATTGGGTGTGATTCTTCTGAGCACCAAGTCTCCGATGTTGAAGTGTCGAAGGTGAGCTCTCCGGTTATAATACCTTTCGATCTTTTGTTTTCGGACCGCCATTCGAACAAGGGTTGCTTCCCTTATTTCGTCCAATAATTCTAAATTGATGTTCATAGCTTCTCGATTTGATTCTTCGGTTACGCATCAGAACCTGATACTCGGTTCGCCTACCTCGACCGGTATTAATGTCTCAGCACAGTATACTAGAGAGAAAGGAGGGGCCCCGGTGCTGGTTTTCTCGGTTGTGCGGTAAGCCCATAGAACCTCGGGCAGTATCTCTTTCCGTTTTCCCTTTGCGTCGGTTAACCTTTTCTTGAAGTTTTAAATTATGGTTTTGTTGGTAGACTCAGCTTGTCCGTTGCCGCTGGGGTGATAGGGCGTCGATAAGATCCTCTTGATCCTGTTGTCTTCGAAGAATTTTGTCACTTTACTGCCGATGAACTGCTTTCCATTATCGCACACGATCTCCGATGGAATCCCAAATCGACACATGATATGGTCCCAAATGAAGTCGATCACTTCCTTTTCTCTAACTTTTTGTAAGCATGCGTTTCAACCCATTTGGAAAAGTAGTCAGTCATAAAAAGAATGAATTGAGCTTTACCTGGCGAGTAAGGGAGAGGGCCAACGATGTCCATTCCCTATTACATGAATGGCCATGGCGATAGGACCGAATGCAGTGTCTCTCCGGGCTGGTGGATCATCGGTCCGTGCCTTTGGCACTCGTTGCAAATTCCTTTGCATCTTTCTCCATATCGATCCAGTAGTAGCCGTCTCGAATTACTTTTCGAACAAAGGATTAGAAACCGGAGTGATTCCCACATGAGCCTTCGTGTATTTCTCTTAAAATATACTCTGTGTCTCCTGGTCCAAGGCATATTGCGAGGGGGCCTCCGAATGTCCTTCTGGATAGGGTCCCATATCATCGGATAAACAGAACCGGGATGCCTTTGTGCGTAATGCTCTCGATTCTTTGGGATCCGCAGGGAGTTTACCTGAGCTGAGATATTCTATATAATTGTTCCTCCAATCCTAGGTCAAGCTTGTCGAGTTAATTTCGGCATGGCCTTCCTCCACCACCGACCTCAAGAGTTGTACGACCTTTTCGGACTCAATTTCCTCATCTTTGACCGATGATCCCAAGTTGGCGAGGGCGTCAGCCTCATTGTTTTGTTCTCGAGGTATGCGCTGTAAAGTCCATTCTTTAAACCTGTGAAACGTGACTTGAAGCTTGTCCAAATACCTCTGCATTCGCCCTTCTCTGACTTCGAAAGTCCTGTTTACTTGGTTGACCACGAGGAGGGAATCGCATTTGGCTTCGATTATTTCTGCTCCCAGGCTTTTGGCCAGCTCTAAACCTGCAATCATAGCTTCATACTCCGCTTCATTGTTAGTCAATTTCACAGTCTTGATAGACTGTCGAATAGTGTTTCCGGTTGGGGGCCTTAGTACGATACTAAGCCCCGATCCTTTCGAGTTCGAGGCACTGTCAGTGAACAGGGTCCACACTCTCGGGGGAGTACCCGATTTGGTCATTAATTCCTTTTCGACTTCGGGTATTAGTGATGGCGCAAAATCGACGACGAATTCTGCCAATACTTGAGATTTGATCGAGGTTCGGGGCCGATATTCCATATTGTACCTGCTTATTTTGATGGCCCACTTGGCCAATCGGCCGGATAGCTCAGGCTTATGCATTATATTTCTTAGGGGATAAGTTGTTACTACACATATAGGATGGCACTGGAAGTAGGGTTTTAGCTTCCTAGAGGCACTCAATAAAGCGAGTGCTAATTTTTCTAAATGCGGGTATCTAGTTTCGGCTTCTCCTAAGGTTCTACTGACGTAGTAAATAGGGAACTGTGTTCCTTGTTCTTCTCGGACCAGGACCCCACTCACCGCTACTTCCAAAACTTCAAGGTAGAGGTATAATTGTTCACCCATTTTTGGTGTATGCAGCAAAGGTGGGCTAGAGAGATACCTCTTAAGCTCTTCTAACGCGCACTGACATTCCGGGCTCCACGAGAAATCGATCTTCTTTATTAGCAAGTTGAAAAACCGGTGACTTCTATCGGAAGATCTCGAAATGAATCGGCCTAAAGCAACTATCTGACCTGTCAGCTTTTGTACAGCCTTTACACTGTCTACAATTGTAATGTCCTCGATGGCTTTGATCTTTTCGGGGTTAATTTCTATTCCCCGATTCGAAACCATGAAACCGAGGAATTTTCTCGAGCCCACTCCAAATGCGCACTTCTCCGGGTTTAATTTCATGTTGTACTGTTTCAGCGCATCGAACGTTTCCTGCAAATGGCTCATTTGGTCCTCTGCTCGCAGGGACTTAACTAACATATCATCAATGTAAACTTCTATTATTTTTCCTAATTGTTTTTCTAACATTTTGTTTACTAGGCATTTTTTTTTGTTGGTAAATATGTTTTTATTACTTATCAAATATCAAAATATACAAAAACGGAGGGGGACATGAACCTTACCTCCTGAAAAAAGTACATGTACCTTGTCTTTGTAAAGGTACCGAAGAAGTGATAAGTGGTTAGCTGTTGTGTGTGTTTGATCCTCCTCACTTGGTGATCAAGCATGTCTAAATATGTCAGACCTAATGTGATGTTATGACTATCTATCTTATATTGATAGATAGTCATATGTACAAAAACGATGTGAAGTAAGTCTAGGTCGACTATACTAATTACATGTATTCCTACTCCTATTGAATGAGTGAAAAGTAATTTCATTGTTCTGTTGCAAAAGTTTTTGACAAAAGCTAGGGATTGAATGAGAAGTGGATCATATGACCATTGATCCCCTTTGTTCTGCCCCAATTGAAGGTATACTGCAAAAGTGATCCATTTACAATGGCAGTGACATTCTCTGCTGTGTGTAGAAGTCTTCTTGGAGGTGTCCTGCTTCTTGTGAAGGCTGTTGTGGCTTCTCTGAGTGCTATTGTTTCTGTTGTCTCTGTATGCTGTTCTTCCCTTATGTGATTGCTGATTTGATTCCTGGTCATCATGCTGCTGCTGTTGTTGTTGCTGTCCTGTGCTGCTGTTTTTGCTGCTGCTTCTTTGTTGGTGTTTCTGAGTGCTGTGTTGTTACTAGTTGTTATTTCTGATGTGGGCACTTCTGGAAATTATGCAGATGTTGTGTTGTTGTTGCTTCTGCTGCTGATGTTGGCCTGGTGTCTGCAGATGTATGAGTTATTGCTTCTGGAGGCAGTGAGGTTGCTGATGTTTGTTGCTGCATATGTACTAGAGTGAAGCCAGATGAGAGGTGTTTTTGATGGTTGAGAATTAGTTTTGCTGTTGACTATGATGCTGGTAGTTGAGTTGTTTGCACTGCTATTGTCTTTGCTGATGGGGTTGCAGTTGTTGTTCATGTTGCTCCTGGTGTGGGGTGGAACTGATCCAGTGTTGATCCAAAGTGAGTAGTCCAGGGTAGTGTGCTTGAAGGTTATGTTGCTCCTGTGTGTACTGTTGTTTTTATAGGAATATGGTGATTGATGCAATTGCATTAGACTGAGCACTGGGGGTGCTAATACCACACAATGCAATTACGCCAATAACCTTAACCTATGAGAACAGTTTCCTGCAATGTTGATGTTGCTTTTGTTGCTGGTGCCCCTATATTTGTTATGATTGTTGCAGTAGTTACTGATGCTGTTGCTATTGTTGAATTGCTGTTGCATTGTTTCCTTGGTTTGCTATTGGTTAGACCATTGTGAGCTATTGTTGCTACCTTTGCTTGAAAGCTTATATTCAAAGTTTCTGATTCCATTGTTTCTGTCATCCCTATTGTTGCTTGCATTGCTGTTTGTCTGTGACATTGCATATCTGAGTTGCTGATGCTGATGTTGCTGGTTCTTCAGTACTCTTTCTTTCCTGTCTTTCCCTATGTTGCATTTCCTGTTCCTACTGTCCTCAGGTAGAGTGATTGTAGTAGATTGTTGTGAAGGTGCTGCTGGCCTTGTTGTGCTGATTGTATGCTTAATCTGTGCTTCAAATCATCAATCTTGCTGATCCTCTGATGTGTTGCTGTTGTATCCTTGTTTTTGGGCCTCTGCTGCTTGTCTGAGTGCCGGTGCTGGTACTGCTGAGTATAGCTGAATGTTGAGTTTTTGTTTCACTGTTTCTGCTATTTTGCTGGTGTAACTGATTCCTTTGCTGCAGTGAGGTAGGTCCTGCCTTGACATGCTTTGTGGAGCTGCTGTTGCTGCTGCCATATTGCTGATCCAGGTTATTCCTTGGCCTTTTGTATCTGCTGCTAGGATTATTGCTGCTTCTGTTGGTTTTGGCTTCCTTGAAGTGCTAAGATTTTATTGATCTCTGCCAATGTGATTGCTGTTGTTGAGTAGTTTGTGGACTGATTGTTGATCCAACTATCTCTTCTCTGGTGTTGCAGGCTACATCTGACTGTTCAGGTTGATGTTCTCTGTTGTTTGCTCTAATAATTCTGCTTTGTTTCCTCCAAAGTTTGTTCTTCAGACCTGAGATGTCCAGCATCCTGCACATAAGAAAGCACTGATTAGGGGCTAATATGATCAGAAATTTACTGCTAAGTTTTTTGCTCCCTTCCTTTTGCTTTGTACTAATTTACAGAGATCTTGTCTTGTTATGAACTGGTGTGATGTGCAGCTTTTCATTTTTCCAGTTTCACTCTTTTGTGTGGGCATTGTTTTTTATCTGCATTTAGGATTTTCCTGCCTACTGAGTCAAGTTGATTGATGATGCAAATAAATTTGATCAAGTGTTATCAATGCCATCTACAAACAAGACAAGAAAAGGCGTTGGTTAGCCTTGGAGTCCATAAATCTTGCTATTGAAGACATTAATTCTTATTTGTTTGGTCCTGCGTGACTATTCTTTAAATTAGCCAAATTGTGGCCTTTTTGTTAATTAGTTGTTTCCTAGTTGATTTAGGTTAACTAGTTATTCTATATAAGCCTAAACACTTCATTATTTTGATACCTTTTGACATTATTATCAATCAAAAAATGCCAGCACATTGCTCCCAAAATCGTGTGAATTAACTTATCCAATTTTGGTGTGATTCAAAATTGAACTTGTTCCTTTGTTTGATCGAACAGTTTGCAAGACCATTGTTGTCGTGAGGGTTGTTCGTATAGTATAGGTACTCCGTGACTTCATCAAGAAGGTAAGTAGACTAGTTCCTACTTGTTGTCTTGATAGTTCATTGAGCATCTTGCTTCTATCTTTTGTTTTCTTATTTTCGCGTTTAATATTGCATCAGTTGGTATCAGAGCAATTATATTGCATCAGTTGGTATCAGAGCTTGGAAAGGGTTTGTTCTTACAATTCCAATCCTGTTCTTCGTGCCTTAGTTTAGGTTCTATCTTTAATTTCGTTTTTGATTTATTAAAAAAAAGACGTGAAAAAAAAGAAGACGAGAAAGAAAACCCGGAAATTGTTGTTGATTGAAGTTGTTGAATCATCTAAGGATTAAGGTTTCGAAGTTCTTGATTGCTTAAAAAAACCGTTCTTGAAAACCCTAGTTGAAATCTTGAAGCTAGAACGCGTTTAATCTTGAAATCATGAAACTCTAGTTGAAATTCTTGAAGGTAGATGATTGAATCTTGAAAATCTTGAAGTTCTTGGAGTTAAAATTGAAGTTCCTGAAGAGTTTTACCTTTTTCTTGAAGAAGTTCTTGAATCCTCAAACGTTCTTAACAAGATTGCATTGAATTCTTGATGTTCTTGAACATTAATTTGTTGTTCTTGAAGGGAGGCTTGAAAAACGTGTAAGAGCAGCCTAAAACGTGTTTGGGAGGCCGAATTTGAGTAGGAGAATGGGAAACTCTAATTCTAGTCCAAGAAGGAAACAACTCCCAATCCAAAAGGGAGAAGTTTGAAGGAGTTGAAAATCTATTTGGACAAGGAGAGGAGGGGCTAATTTGTGTTGGAAAAGGAAAGGGGGGGCCCAAAATCCTAAGGGCTAAGGAGAAAGGACCGGTCTTCTCCAAACTAAAGTGGGAAAGCTTCTAAAATTTCCTTATCTCTTCAATTTCGAAATTCTTCTTAATTTCACTACTTCTGATTAGTAATTCTTAGGTAATTTCCCTACTTAAGTAATTACTAATCTTTGAGCTTGTAGGACCTCGTGCTAAAAGTCAAAATTTCCACTTTCGTAGATAATTCTTGGCTTCTTGTGCTCACTTAAAAATCTGTCCACCTATCGAGTCACATAACTTCACTCACCCCGAAGAAAACTATTGATCTTGTGAACTTGAAAGGTCACTAAGGAACTTGGTCAATTAGAGGAAGCCAATTTGAAGACAAGTGTGAAATACTACCCGAAAATTTGAATGAACCCGAGAGTCATTCAAAAAAAAGTGAGAGAGAGTATTTTTGACTAACCTTAACAGATTCTCTAGTCTTGTTTCTTTTGAAGATACATGGCTACAAAAGGAGAAAAGGTTTTGACCAACATTACTTTAGCCAAGCTATGGGCTGAAGTAAAGGCACTTATTATCCGAGTGGAGAACCTTGAAAGAACTACTTGTACTTGGAAGAATACCGGGGAAGGAACTAGTGATGGTTCTACCTTAAGACATGAACATGATTGTACTGTTTGTGAGGTAGAGAGTGACGAGGAAATAGAGGAAGATAAGGGATCTGATTTGATCGAGTGTGACGATGAAGTTTCTACTAACGTTCACCCCTTGCCTAGTGTTGTTAGTGTTGTTTTGCAGGAATACAGGGACATGTTTCCCGAGGAGATGCCGAGTGGACTACCTCCTTTGAGGGGGACAGAACACCAAATTGACTTTGTTCCGGGGTCACAAATTCCGAACAAACTCGCATATCGAAGCAATCCACAGGATACTAAGGAGTTGCAATGACAAGTGGATGAGCTATTGAGTAAGGGGGCTAGATCGAGAGAGTCTAAGACCGTGTGCCGTTCCCGTGATCTTGGTTCCAAAGAAAGACGACACCTGGAAGATGTGTGTTGATTGCCAAGCCATCAACAAGATAACGTTATTAGCTCTGACGGAGAAAACCGGGCAGCTGCATTGCTCGAATTGCATGCTAAGGTGAGGAAAACATTGGAGGATGCGTATGAAAAGGTTGCGGTCAAGAAGAATAAAGGAAGGAAAAAGTTGGACTTAAAGAAAGGTGACTGGGTTTGGGTGCATTTCCGAAAGGAAATATTTCTGAACCATAGGAAAGGAAAGTTAGCTCCGTGGGGAGATGGACCATGTCAAATGTCGCAGAATATCAATAACAACTCTTATATTATGGACTTGTCTAGTAGCATTGCTTTCGGACATGACGGTGCTTTGATTTCGAGGACGAAATCCTCTCAAGAGGGGGAGAATGATGCAAATAAATTTGATCAAGTGTTATCAATGCCATCTACAAACAAGACAAGAAAAGGCGTTGGTTAGCCTTGGAGAAGATCCAAGCGTCCATAAATCTTGCTATGGACGAATCTTGTGCTGAAGATGTAAATTTGTGTTTATATTGTATTATTATGTAGTTATTGAAGACATTAATTCTTATTTGTTTGGTCCAGCGTGACTATTCTTTAAATTAGCCAAATTGTGGCCTTTTTGTTAATTAGTTGTTTCCTAGTTGATTTAGGTTAACTAGTTATTCTATATAAGCCTAAACACTTCATTATTTTGATACCTTTCGACATTACTATCAATCAAAAAACGGCAGCACATTGCTCCTAAAATCGTGTGAATTAACTTGTCCAATTTTGGTGTGATTCAAAATTGAACTTGTTCCTTTGTTTGATCGAACAGTTTGCAAGACCATCGTTGTCTTGAGAGTTATTCGTATAGTATAGGTACTCCGTGACTTCATCAAGAAGGTAAGTAGACTAGTTCCTACTTGTTGTCTTGATATTTCATTGAGCGTCTTGCTTCTATCTTTTGTTTTCTTATTTCCGCGTTTAATATTGCATCAGTTGGTATCAGAGCAATTATATTGCATCAACTGAAGTGATGACACTCTATTCTCCCAAAGTCAAGTGCATAGTTTGCAAGGTGACCGCCAGCTTGTTTCTATCACGACCCAACCTAGGGGGCCGCGACCGGGCACCGGACCCTGCTTGCTGAGTGCCAGCGAACCCTTCACCTGACTTCCCTTATTACTTATAAGGTATGTCGTGCTCACGTGGTTGGCAAGTGATAATATAACAACAGTAATAATAATAACAATAACCTTCCGTGATACCGTACTATATCATAGGCATACGTTTATACACAACGTGGCCAACTAGGCTACAATACAAAACCATACAACATGGTACATACGTTTGCCGATAAGGCAATCCAACTGCGCATCGCCCAACACTTGTCTATACACATACTAACATTGTCTATTGAGCCTCTATAGAAACATGCAAAATACAACCTACGTCGGAACAGGGCCCCGACATGTCCAAAATGTCTATACAAGTGCATACCAAAATGTAGCAAGCCCGAAGGATGAGTCTTGCTAGTATCTACGTACTGAATAGCTTACTGTGGTGGATGAGCTCCTTCTGTCAGTCTATCAGGACCTGCAACACGACATGCAGCGTCCACATAGAATGGACGTCAGTACGGATAATGTACTGAGTATGTAAGACAGAAAACATAATGTAAGAGCAATAGTATAAGCATTAGGATAAGAAATACATGACCTGTACCATCTGTATGCCTCTAAGGGCGGCTAACCATAGAATATTGGTGAGACTTATGCATTTTCGTGTAACCTTTCTAACATTATCATATTCATACTCGTGTACATTATCATTTTCCACATCTTATACATATGCCTCCGTGGGCCTGCCAATTTCATATACATTTACTACTACCGAAATCGATTACATGAACTTTACCACGTGCAATCACATACAATCACATACAATCACCTAGTCGCTACTTTAAACAATTTCATACTCCCTTGTGGGATCGTAATCAAATACACATGCCTCTATGGGCTCATAATCAAACCCGGCCATGTCTGGACTCGGTCATAACTACCCGGCCATCATTAGGCTCGGTCACAACTACCCCGCCATCATTAGGCTCGGTCATCATAACATATGCCTCTGTGGGCTTTATCGTTATCTTCCCAACTGATCAGTGGTGTCTGCCCATCCGAATCTAGTTCGGCCTGGTGTTTATATAATTGCACAATGGGAGCCTACCCGGCCGACGTATAGGACGGCTCGGTGTATAACTGCCCGTCCGACTTTAGCTCGGTCCGGTGTATAACTGCCCGTCCGACTTTAGCTCGGCCCGGTGTTGTACACGTATACTTCTATATATAGTTGCACACTAGGTGCCTGCCCGGCCGACTTATAGGACGGCTTGGTGTATAAAAAACTATTTCATACTAGACTTATTTAATCATTCCTTCATTAGTAACAATGGTCGTATCATCTATGGGTTACCTTTTTACATACACGTCACCACACAAATCACATACGCTCCCAAGGGCTCATCAGCACTACCTTATAGCATGCCTTACCCGGCCGTACCCGGCTTGGTCACAAGAAATTCAATCATACATATATATACATATACACGTAATTACATTGCAAGCTTACTTATGACTTGGGATCTTTATCATCGTATGCCCCTGTGGGCTCATACCCGGCCATTCTAGGCTCGGTCATGACATATCAATCGAGCACACATACACATATTCATTCACATCATACATTGTAATCTTACTTACGGATTTGTGATCTTGACTTGTTACATTCATTACCCTTCTTTCTCATATAATTAAGAATACCTTTCTCATGGTGATATAGCACTTAACTCCTATAGCGATTATACTTTCAAGGTGACATAATGTCAATTAGATAACAACATATAAAAACCTCCATAAGAGGGGAAACAATACAAGCACTCTTAGCTTCTATGAATAGAGTATTCTTTTGGGGCTCTTGAGACATTGTATTCGACAGGAATCGTGCAAAGGAAAGAACGGTGTAGTCTTACATACCTGATATATATATATATTGCACCAGCTCTCAAGCCACGAAATTGCAAAAATTCTTTAATCTACAATTGAAGAACAGTTCACTTGTTACTCACTACGCATCATAGCTATTACTAACCATAATCTCCTTAATTTATATGGTGCTTTCCTCTAATCTTCCTCTTCGTAACCTTATCAAACAGGTTCATGGCACATGCAGCTCAACAACGATCATATCCCACACTATTAGTGGTAATTTACTTGAACCCATAGCTTTCACTTACATTCTTATGAACTCTTACATGCATGCAATGGATTTTCAGGAATCCCTAAGAGAATGGGTGTAGGAACTTACCTTGCATGTCGGACTACTTAACCCCTCTTTTCTTGGTTCTTCAATCCCTAAGTCTTGCCCTCGCTTTGGGTTTACAAGAGAAGGAAACTCAGCTAGGATTTCTCTTTCGTTCTTCAATTCCTTGATTCTTTCTTCAATTTCGAGCTTTTGAAGAGAGAATTTTGGCTAAGGTTCATGGGTTATTTGAGAGGAGTCGTTTGAGGCCTTCTACTGAGTGTTTGGACTTAGAAAAATGAAGAAGGGACGGGTTTGGGGTCCCTTTTATAGGCCTAGGTGTTAGTGACACACGGTTCTGAAAAATGTCGAAAATGCGATCGCATACCCGTTGCAGATAGGTATGCGGTTCGCATTTTGGTCGCAGATCTTGCCTTAAAACTCTGTCACATTATGCGACACAGAAGGGCCAGAAATGCGGTTCGCATTTCAAAAATGCGATCGCATTTCTGGTCGCATTTTGGACATTTGTTTGGCCTAGTGTTCTGCCTCACTCTGCGATGGGGGTGTCGATTCTGCGGTTCGCATTTACCAAATGCGATCGCATTTTAGCTCGCACTTTTGACAAACTCTCAGCCTAGGGTTCTGTTCCATTATGCGATGGAACCTGTCAATTCTGCGGTCGCATATGTGTTATGCGGTCCGCATTTTGACCGCATTTCGCTACTTTTGTTTCCTTCAAAATTTTAAACCATTTCCCGGGTTCTTGGTTCTTTTTACGTAACTACCCCTTTTGCATAATTTAATGAACGTATTGTACGGGTTGTAACAGGCACAATTAAATGTACGTATTATACGGGTTGTATCAGGTTTGCAGCATTCGAAGAAGGGACTGGGGAAGCTGGGCGGCTTCTAATATCCTCTGGGGGAGGAGGAGTAGATGAGGCCTGAGAAGGCGTCTCACTTTGGCCTTCCATCATGTGGGGCACCTGACTGGTCCCCTCTCCGGCATTTATATCAAGCCGTCTACTATTGGTTTGCTTCCTAGCCGAAGGCATCGCTGTAGGAAAACAAGGCAAGCATTAGAGATGAACACTTACGACTTAGCTCTAAGCACGATCTAGATTCAGAAAGCAGGTAACATTGCTAAATGTCAGGTAGCCTCCTGATTATAAAAATGTGGCGCGCAACACACCTATAATCAAGACCCTAGTAGACACGGCTCATAGACAATTCCTAGGACACGACCTTGCTCTGATACCACTCTATGTCACGCCCCGCCCGGCGGGCCCGCTACACGGGCACCGGACCTGCTTGGAGAGTACCGGCGAACCCTTCATTTTGGCCATCTTATTATTTCAAACAGAAGATCATTTAATTGGGCCTCTCATTGGGGTCACGCTTCGTACACATACATGCATACACACATTCATGGAAACGTATCACTGTGTTTAGGCATAAGATTTACAAAACATGGATACACCTTGACACCTATTTATACATAGCCAATTCACTGTCTATACACCACTAGTATTGTCTATTGAGCCTCTATTAGAACAGACATTAAACATCCTAAGTCGGAACAGGGCCCCGACATGCCCAAAATGTCTATACAAATGCATACCAAAATGTAGCAAGCCCGAAGGATGAGTCTTGCCAATATCTGCTGAACTGGTGGCCTACTATGGTGGGGGAGCTTCGTCTGTCAATCTATTAGGACCTGCAGCACGATATGCAGCGTCCACAAGATAAAGGACGTCAGTACGGAAAATGTACTGAGTATGTAAGACATGAAACACAATATAAGAGCAGTAATATGGACATCAGGATAGAAACATATAACTCGTAGCAAGGAATTGCCTCTGAGGGCGGCTAACCATAACACGTAGTAATATTTATGTCTAATTACATACTTTCATTGCGTTGTTGTTATATTGCCTATTTCCATCATTACAGCATTATACTATTACCGTTGCGAGTCTACCACTATCAAATACATTCTCATTACCCGGTGTATTACGTAATCGTTACCTTAGCCCACCATCTGCACCACTGTGGGCTTGTCATTTTCATATACATTTAATGTTACCAAAACTGTTTACGTACACGTTACCACACAATCACATACGCCCTAGGGGCTCTTTATCGTCTCATAGCATGCACTACCCGGCCGTACTCGGCTCGGTCATCATAACATATGCCTCTGTGGGCTCTTATTCATCATATGCCTCTGTGGGCTCATTACCCGGCCTTTATTAGGCGCGGTCACAACATACCCAGCCTTTATTAGGCGCGGTCATACAAATTCAGTCATACACACATATACATATACACATAATACACTGCAAGCTTACTTAGGTCTTGTGTTCTTGACTTGTTATATTTATTACTCCTTCTTCCTCGTGCAATTAAGAATACCTTTGTACCAATAGAATTATGGGACTCAAGGACTTCCATCAACGTTGTTACCATGAAGCAAGAATAATCAATCCATGAAGGGAAGAACAACATACGCAATACTAGCTTCTAAGAATGGAATAATCTTTGGGGCTCATTCGGGCATTGTATCCGATAGGAATCGTGCAAAAGAAGGAATGGTATAGTCTTACATACCGGGAACTTATTGCGTCGGTTCTCAAGCTAGGAAAATTGCCATAATTCTTTAATCTACAATTAACGAACAGCTCAACGGTTATTCACTACGCATGATGGATATCATAACCAAATTCCCAAATTTCATGTGGTGACTATTTACACCTTTCTCCCCTTACTTCGTTAAGTGTATTTACAGCACATGCAACCTGTTTTCAATCCTCAATAATCATGACCCATTTCGTTTAACTCCACCTATTTTGATTTCATAGCTTCTAGTCATACTATCATAAGTTCTTAGAGGCATACAACCACCTATCATGGAAATTTAGGGGAAAACCACATGAAAGGGAGTAGTAGCTTACCTTGCATGTGAATTATTTGACCTTCTTCTTCTATTCCTCAATTTCTAGGCTCTTGACTTCAATGTGGGTTTGTAAGGAGGGAAAATTCAGCTAGGGTTTCCCTTAGTTCTCCAATTCCTTACTTCCCTTCTTCAATTTAGTGTTTGCAAGAGAGGAATTTGGTTGTTCTGATGTGAGGGCTTTGAGAGAAGTCTTTTGGGGCCTTCTGCTATGTTCAGACATAGAAAAATGAAGAAGGGACGGGTTTTGGATCCCTTTTATAGGCCTAGGTGTAAGTGGCACACGGACCTGAAAAATGTCAGAAATGCGATCGCATACCCGCCGCAGACAGGGTATGCGGTTCGCATTTTGGTCGCAGATTTCAACTCAAAAATCTGTTGTACTATGCGACGCAGAAGGGGCCAAAATGTGGTTCGTATTTCCAAAATGCGATCGCATTCTGGTCGCATTTTGGACATTGGTTTAGTCCAGTGTTCTGCCTTATTCTGCGATGGGGGTGTCAATTATGCGGTCCGCATTTCAGTTCTGCGGTCCGCATTTCAGTTCTGCGGTCCGCATTCTGGACGTAGTTTTACAGCTTCAGCCCAACACTCTGTCTCATTCTGCGATGGAATACGTCACTTCTACAGTCCGCATTTGTGTTATGCGGTCCGCATTTTTACCGCATTTTGACACTTTTGTTCTTTAAACCATTTTCCGGGTTCTTGGTTCCTTTTACGTAAACTACCCTTTGGCATAATTAAATGTACGTACTTTACGGGTTGTAACATTGTCTATGAGCCGTGTCTAGTAGGGTCTTTATTATGGGTGTGTTGCGCGCCACATTTTATAATCAGGAGGTTACCTGACATTTAGGAATGTTACCTTCTTTCGGAATTTAGATCGTGCATAGAGCTGAGTCGTAAGTGTTCATCTCTAATACTTGCCTTGTTTTCCTAACAGCGATGCCTTCGGCTAGGAAGCAAGCAAATAGTGGACGGCTTGATATAAATGCCGGAGAGGGGACCAGTCAGGTGCCCCACGCGGTGGAGGGCCAAAGTGAGACGCCTTCTCAGACTTCCTCTACTCCTCCTCCCCCAGAGGATATTAGAAGCCGCCCAGCTTCCCCAGTCCCTTCTTCTGATGCTACGGACCGGGACCTGAGGACCGCGGTGCAATTGTTGACTAGCCTGGTAGCTTCTCAGGCTCGGAGGCAGAATGCCGGTAATACTGAGAGACCGGTCAGTACGAGGGTCCGTGACTTCATCAATTTGGATCCTCCAGTGTTTACCGGGTCGGATCCTAAGGAAGACCCGCAGGATTTCATTGATCAGATACACCGCACACTACGGGTCATGCATGCTAGTGACACAGAGGCAGTAGAACTGGCTTCTTATCGATTACGGGACTTAGCAGTGTTCTGGTATGATGGTTGGGAAAGATCCAGGNATGTAGCAAGCCCGAAGGATGAGTCTTGCCAATATCTGCTGAACTGGTGGCCTACTATGGTGGGGGAGCTTCGTCTGTCAATCTATTAGGACCTGCAGCACGATATGCAGCGTCCACAAGATAAAGGACGTCAGTACGGAAAATGTACTGAGTATGTAAGACATGAAACACAATATAAGAGCAGTAATATGGACATCAGGATAGAAACATATAACTCGTAGCAAGGAATTGCCTCTGAGGGCGGCTAACCATAACACGTAGTAATATTTATGTCTAATTACATACTTTCATTGCGTTGTTGTTATATTGCCTATTTCCATCATTACAGCATTATACTATTACCGTTGCGAGTCTACCACTATCAAATACATTCTCATTACCCGGTGTATTACGTAATCGTTACCTTAGCCCACCATCTGCACCACTGTGGGCTTGTCATTTTCATATACATTTAATGTTACCAAAACTGTTTACGTACACGTTACCACACAATCACATACGCCCTAGGGGCTCTTTATCGTCTCATAGCATGCACTACCCGGCCGTACTCGGCTCGGTCATCATAACATATGCCTCTGTGGGCTCTTATTCATCATATGCCTCTGTGGGCTCATTACCCGGCCTTTATTAGGCGCGGTCACAACATACCCAGCCTTTATTAGGCGCGGTCATACAAATTCAGTCATACACACATATACATATACACATAATACACTGCAAGCTTACTTAGGTCTTGTGTTCTTGACTTGTTATATTTATTACTCCTTCTTCCTCGTGCAATTAAGAATACCTTTGTACCAATAGAATTATGGGACTCAAGGACTTCCATCAACGTTGTTACCATGAAGCAAGAATAATCAATCCATGAAGGGAAGAACAACATACGCAATACTAGCTTCTAAGAATGGAATAATCTTTGGGGCTCATTCGGGCATTGTATCCGATAGGAATCGTGCAAAAGAAGGAATGGTATAGTCTTACATACCGGGAACTTATTGCGTCGGTTCTCAAGCTAGGAAAATTGCCATAATTCTTTAATCTACAATTAACGAACAGCTCAACGGTTATTCACTACGCATGATGGATATCATAACCAAATTCCCAAATTTCATGTGGTGACTATTTACACCTTTCTCCCCTTACTTCGTTAAGTGTATTTACAGCACATGCAACCTGTTTTCAATCCTCAATAATCATGACCCATTTCGTTTAACTCCACCTATTTTGATTTCATAGCTTCTAGTCATACTATCATAAGTTCTTAGAGGCATACAACCACCTATCATGGAAATTTAGGGGAAAACCACATGAAAGGGAGTAGTAGCTTACCTTGCATGTGAATTATTTGACCTTCTTCTTCTATTCCTCAATTTCTAGGCTCTTGACTTCAATGTGGGTTTGTAAGGAGGGAAAATTCAGCTAGGGTTTCCCTTAGTTCTCCAATTCCTTACTTCCCTTCTTCAATTTAGTGTTTGCAAGAGAGGAATTTGGTTGTTCTGATGTGAGGGCTTTGAGAGAAGTCTTTTGGGGCCTTCTGCTATGTTCAGACATAGAAAAATGAAGAAGGGACGGGTTTTGGATCCCTTTTATAGGCCTAGGTGTAAGTGGCACACGGACCTGAAAAATGTCAGAAATGCGATCGCATACCCGCCGCAGACAGGGTATGCGGTTCGCATTTTGGTCGCAGATTTCAACTCAAAAATCTGTTGTACTATGCGACGCAGAAGGGGCCAAAATGTGGTTCGTATTTCCAAAATGCGATCGCATTCTGGTCGCATTTTGGACATTGGTTTAGTCCAGTGTTCTGCCTTATTCTGCGATGGGGGTGTCAATTATGCGGTCCGCATTTCAGTTCTGCGGTCCGCATTTCAGTTCTGCGGTCCGCATTCTGGACGTAGTTTTACAGCTTCAGCCCAACACTCTGTCTCATTCTGCGATGGAATACGTCACTTCTACAGTCCGCATTTGTGTTATGCGGTCCGCATTTTTACCGCATTTTGACACTTTTGTTCTTTAAACCATTTTCCGGGTTCTTGGTTCCTTTTACGTAAACTACCCTTTGGCATAATTAAATGTACGTACTTTACGGGTTGTAACAAAAATTACCTCAAATATACCAAGAACCCTTTGTTCTTTAACTGATTTCAACACCAAGTCACTTCCTAAGTCGTCACAACGAGAAGGAAAGGGAGTTAATGGTGACCACAATATTATTTACGTCGAACTTGCGTAGTTTATCTATGGATTCATTCTAGGATCATAGGGGAACCATTAGAGAGAATCTAGGCGGGATTAGAAACTGTTTCAGTCGAGCCAAATGAGTTAAAGCGATGTCATATTGACTTAAATACGAGCTGGAGTTTTACACCTACTTTGTGGGTCCCAGGGGAGCTGCTTGCGCAGTCTCACTAATACGCGAGTATGTTTCCACCCAGATGTCATATTGATGAACGATTTAATGTGCTAAAAACTAAACTTGTAGATCTTCAATTTGGTAGGTAGATAATCCCGTAATTCTAAATATATTTAGAGAAAATCTCAGTAATATTAGACCTAAATTTTTAGTAAAATAATGAACGTAACTTGGACAACTTTTGTTGACTTCTGTTTCATAACTCGCTTGGCTTCAAAACATAACACACGACTATCACACGACTAAAATACCTCATAACATTACTTTCTTCTAATCTTTAGCACCCTAGTCTCACCCCACAAGTACGGGCTATAACATTTCAAACTTGCCGACTTTCGACGAAACTTATTTTCTTCGATTTTATTAGCTTCTTAAACTCCCAACCCTCACGATACTCTTACAACTTTTTTTAACCCAACATTATCTTTGTAAAGGTCCTTCGATTCTCTGACTCATATTGATTCTCCTCCCTTCCAGTGGAATGAGTACATTGTACTAATACCACCAGCTGGAAGTTCGTCGAAGAGTAGGGCATAGGTACATTTTCATTTCCTTTGGTAACATTTACAAACTTGAGTAGCATGCTCCTTATAGTCAAATAGTAAGTACTATTTCCGGTGAGTGTTCCAATCCATTGATGGTAATGTGGTCTGGTGCAAACAGTCAGCCAATTCAAAGCATTCTTTGTCCTTGATTCTATGGTTCTTCCTATCTTCTCCTCCCTTCTAGTGGAATGAGTACATTGTACTAATACCACCAGCTGGAAGTTTGTCGAAGAGTAGGGCATAGATAAGTTTTCATTCCCTGCAAAAAAGAAAGTTATGTTAGTGTTCAAGTGTGCCGCTATTGCTGGTCTGCTGCTCTTCTGAAAGTTTGCTTTGTTTTGTGTATTTCCTGTTGACTGAGTATCAATGTGTCCTGTTGTGTTGAATGGGGTGAGATGCTGCTGGTTAGTGATATGCTTTTGATGATCAGCAATTGTCCAGTCAATCTGTGTTGCCCTTTCCTTCACAAAACTGAGCAGCATGCTCCTTATATTCAGAATAGAGGCATTCCAGTAATTGTCCCACCTATTGTATTCAGTCCACATATTGGCAGAAGAGGCATCATCAGCTGCCCATCGCTTTTTAGCATCTGGACTGTTCTTTCCCTTATTACATCTTTGATAGCAGTTAAGAAATTGTACAACAGGCTCCTTGTATCCAAAGTATGAAAGCCACTTATGAATTTTGTAATTAGTATCAGCATTACATGTTCCTGCAAAACAAAAAAGGTTAGTAGTCTGTTTTTCCCCCCCAAGAAGGTGCCTTTCCAGTGACATCAGACAGTGTTACCTTCCCAGAATCTTTAGCCCATGTTTCTTTTTTGTACTTCCACATTCCTGACCCTTTCTAGTTGCCCCTGAAGTTTGCAAATGCTTCAAATGTGTTTTTGATGGTGTAGCCTGTTTTAGACAGCATCCAAGTGATCTAGCTGCTCGAGGTATATGCAAAGACATCCCTTCATTTGCTGCCGATAGATGCTGCTTTGATCTCAGATGCTGAGCCATCAGTGATCTGTCTCTTTCTCCTCAATGCAAGTTATCTGCTGACGATCAGCTGTTGCCCAGAGATGAGTTTCTGCTTTGCCCTTTCCCTTTTGCATCTTTGATAGCATTTAGAGGCTTTGAGCAGTATGCTTCTTGTGTCCAAAGTGTGAGACATCATATGCATTGTCAAAATGTTTTTGTTTCCAGTTCCACATTGGCATTCGTTCATCTGATCCTTTTTGTTGAGAGTCAGCTGCCCATTATCCGGTATCTGCATTTGTTCACATTGCAGGGTGTAACTATGTTGCTTATTTATCCAATAAAAGTTCCTGCAAAACAGAAAACAGTTATTTTGATAATGTTTTCCTCCAGAATGCTGTCTTCCCAGTAGCACCAGATAGTTATCTGTCCTTCCCATTTCCTGTCCCTTGCTACTTGCCAATGAAGCCTGCAACAACATGAGTGCAATCAAAGGCATTGTTTCAGTTGTTGCCAACAGGAACTGGCTTGGCATACTGAAAGCAGCAGGAGTTGTGCTTTGTGCATTGTAGCTGATTGCAACACCATGGTGTTTCCTCACTTCTAACGTAGCTTTGATGGTGTTTCTGCTGCTCCAGTCTTGCTGTCTGGTTTTTCTCTGTGATGTTTCAGTGTTGTTTCCATATCCCTGCACATGAAACAAATTAGTTAGAAAGGGTAATTGTATCATGTTGTGTAGCAGTCTCATTTTATGATTTTATGATTTTCACTCTTAGGTAGGGGCATTGCAGCTTGTCTGCATTCAAAATTTTTCTCCCAGTTGAGTCAAGTTGATTGAAATGGTGGCATTCAATTCTTCCAAAGTTAAGATCATGGTTAGCAATGTGATCAAAAGCAAGCTTATTGCCTTCCCTGTAAGTGTGTGATATCCTCAGTTCCAGAGAGTCTTTGAGATGAAGAATTTCCTCTATCTGCTCAACTATACTCCAAGGAGGGTCCCATTTGCAGTTGATTATATTGCTTAGAAGCATGGAATCAGTTTCTAGCCAAATCTTAGTGAAGTTATGTGAGTTAGAGTATCTCAACGCTTCTAAGATTGCTAGTGTTTCTGCATCTGTGTTAGTTCCTGGCATGCATTTTGTCCCTAGAGCATATATGAGGTCCCCTTCCTCATTTCTTACATAGAAACCAATGGAGCTTCTTCCTGGATTTCCTCTTGATGTTCCATCCGTATTGATCTTTACCCATCCTATTGATGGAGGCACCCAGGTGACCTTTTTGTAATCCAGCTTTGGGGTGTGATTTTCTAGCTTGTGGATAAGGTCTTGCCATTTATGTGGAGCATTGAATCCTGGCTTCCTTGTATGTACCAAGTTCTGCAGGGTTGTGGAGATTTGGTATATTACTCTGTCAGTTGTGACTGAGTCCCCATGTTTGTGACTATTTCTCCTTTTCCGTAATTCCCATATGATGCATGCTGGAAGTGCTTGCATTATTGGTTTCAATCTATTGACTGTTTGTGCGGTTCAGCATCTTATTATGGCTTGATGGAGAGTTAGTTCCTCAGTTGGGATTCCTGCTGCTTGCATGAAGTATTTCCAGACTATACTGGCAGTATTTGGTGTGTAGAAGAGATGAGTGATGCTTTCCTCTTTTGGTTCGATGCAACACCAGCATTTTGAGGGGAGTTGGTATCCCCACCTTTTTAGAATATCATCAAGTGGTATTTTGGCTTTCCAAACTCTCCACATGAAGAAAGCAATTTTTGAAAGGGAGCCCTTTCACCCAAATCTTCTCATATGCCAGTTTTGGATCCTCCCTTTTCCTTAAGTATTCCCATGCTGATTTGACTGTAAAGTGGTCTTGATTATGGAGCATCCAGAAGGGAATGTCCATCATGTTTGCTGCCCCAGGTGGCTTGATTGAATTTACAATGTATTCTACCCATTCCTGAGGCAAGCGAGCTGTGAGTTGTTGAAGATCCCAGTTTCCATTTTGTATTGTGTCATTCACATTTTGGATTGTTTCGTCTATGGGAAAATCTGGTGGTGTTAGGAAGTAGAGGGCTCCCAATCTAGTCCAATTGTCATACCAGAAAAGTGAGGATCCCATTTTCAGTTGCCAGCCAATTTGATGCTCAATGATATCTCTGCATTCCAACATCTTCTTCCATACCTGTGATCCTTTCCTCCATTGGATCGTTACTGCATTATGTGTTTTGCAGTATTTCTGTGTCATGTAGGCACTCCATAGGCTAGGTTTTATTCTAAAATTCCACCAAAGCTTGCAAAATAGAGCTTTTGACATGTCGTGCAGTGACCTGAAGCCTGCTCCTCCTTCTTATTGTGGTAGACATAGGTTGTCCCAAGATGACCAGTGTCTGCTGGTGCCTCCAGTTGTGCTACTCCAGAAGAATTGGGCAAGTAGCTTATGTATATTGTTGATCACTTGTTTGGGGGGATTTACTGCTGATAGGAGATGTATTGTCATGCTTTGCAGGACATGCTTGATCAGTGTGGACCTTCCTCCTATGGAGAGGAGTTTCCCTTTCCATGACTGCAGTCTGTCTTGAATCTTGCTCACAATGTTTTGGTAGTAGATGATCTTCTTTCTTGAATAGAAGATGGGGCAGCCCAAATATGTGAAAGGAAAGTTCTGCCTTCCAATTCCTGTGATTCTTTCTGTTCTTTCTTCTATAGCAGTTGTGTCCAAGTGATGCATATAAGTGGCTGATTTATTCTTGTTTATTAGTTGTCCAGAAGCTGCTTCATATGCCTTTAGTGTATCCATGATCATGTGCAGAGTGTTGGCTTCGGT
>MCJB01000324.1:0-14154 GCA_002018475.1 Nicotiana obtusifolia | reverse complement strand
GTCTTAAGTCTGAGAAGGTTTCAATTTCTTTCTTCTTTGGGATTAAGATCAGGTTTGTGTGTGTTATGCATTTGGGGAGTGCTCTGCCCGAAAAGAAGGATGTGATCATATTGTGAATGTCTTCTCCTATTATCTCCCAGCATGATTGATAAAAGGCTCCTGTGAATCCATCTGGACCTCCTGCACTGTCTTTATTCAGACTGAAGACTGCATTTTTTGTTTCTTCAAGAGTTGGAATTCTGTTGAGTTCCTCATTCTGGTGTGGACTTATTATTATAGTTGGATGTTGGCTAGAATGCTGAAGTCTGTGGGTGTGTTCCGTTCCGTGAATTGATCCTTATAAAAGGAGATGGCTTCTTCCACTATCTGTTCCTGTTTTTCCAGCCAAATGCCAGCCTTGCTCTTGATTCTTTTGAGTTGTAGTCTTTTCCTTTTGCCATTGACATGGTTGTGGAAGAATTTGGTGTTTCTGTCTCCATCTTTGAACCAGGACATCCCAGCTTTTTGTTTCCAAAACTGTTCTTCTATTGCCAGGTGTTTCATCAGTTGTGCTTGTACTCTTTGTAGCCTTTCTCTGTTTTCTGCCGTTGGTCTTTCTTCGAATTGTTTTTCATGCACTAATACCACCTCCTCCATGCTAGCTATAGTCATGAAAATATCTCCAAAGGTGACCTTGCTCCAGTTGGTTAAGGCTTTTTTTAGCTTCTTTAGTTTATGATTGAAGATGATGAATGGATCTCCTTGGAAGTCTGCTATCCAGTTTTCTTTGACTAAAGCTTGAAAAGTTTCATGCTTGGTCCAGAAATTGAGGAACTTGAAAGGCTTTTTGATCCTTATTGGTTCCTGATCAAAGTGTATTAGCAGGGGACTGTGATCTGATCCAATCTTGCTAAGGTGGGTGATCTCTATTGTTGGAAAAGCTTGTTGTAAAGATTGATTTGCTAGACATCTATCTAGCCTTTTGAAAATGCATTCCTCGTCTGCTCTGCCATTCCACCAGGTGAAAATACATCCTTTGAATCCCAAGTCTGTTAGACAGCTGATGTTTATACAGTGATTGAAGTCATCGACTTCATTGAAAGGTACTGGGAGGCCACCATACTTCTCTTCCTGATCACATATGACATTGAAGTCTCCTCCAATTAACCATGGGCAGGTGATTGTTTGTGATAATTCATATATTGAGTCCCACAGTTCAATTCTTTCTTCTGGTGTGCACTTAGCATAGACTAAAGTGAGGATTAGTTCCTCTTTTGTCCCTGTATGTATCAGCTGCAAAGTGAGTTGCTGAATTGTGTCAGTGAGCACTGTGACATTGTATGCATCTTCCAGAAAGGCCCATATTTTGTTAGACACATTTGCAAAGGCTTGCGTCATGCCAATTCTTCTCTTGTATTGCTCGAGCTTCTTGAATTGTTGTTTTGGTTCCATGATGCCGATGAATTCAAATTGATGCTTGTTATTGAGTGTGATCAGTCTTTCGAAAGCTTGCATTGTTTTGACTAACCTTATGTTCCAGACGATTACTTTCATTGTTTTTGATTTAGGTAGGCAGGTGTTCTTTTGGAAAGTATCAGCTTTGAGGCAGAATCACTGTTGTCTTTTGATTGCTTTTTTTGGTGTTTCCCTTTGCTAGTTAATTTATTTGCTTGGACTGGTGATATGTCCCCTTGCCTTGCTATATTTCTGAAGTTTTGTGAGATTTCTTCGTCATCCAAATCCTTTCTTATGATGTCTGCAAAGTTGCTTTGGGTATTAGATGATGCTGACATGCCTCTGGGCTTAAAAATTGCTTGTAATTGAGCTCTTAGGGAACCTACTTTTATGTTTATGTCCTGGCCTATGATTGACAGCTGCTGGTTGTTATGAGGCTATTGTTTCTCATGTTCATTTGTATCCTCCTTCTCTTCCTGTATTCCATCTGGAAGTTCCCCATCTTCTGAGTTTTCCTCCAATTGTTCTGCCCATAGTCTCCCTGTGATTTGTTTTAATTGTTTTGTTGATCCTGCTTCTGCCTGATTTCTTTCTTCTGTCTTGTCTTTGTTCAAAACATCCTGCTTTTTTCTTGCTGGGATTGATTGCTGCCTGCTGTTGAGTGACTGCAAGTGTTTGCTTTGTTGTTGTAGGGTATTTGTATCCTTAAGGTTGTCAAGAAATCTTTCCCGGATCCATTGAGAAGTTGATTCCTCTATCCTTTCCTCTGTGCTGCTTATGCCTTCCGAGACCTCAGTTGTTACTGTTTTATTGCTTTGAGTCACTTTTCTGTTGCTGGTTTCTGCTGGCTCCAATGATTGAATGTTTGCTATTTCAGTAATCCATTCTTTGTTCCCCCTGGGTTCCATTTCCGAGCTTTGGTTCTCTGTATTGTGGGAGGGTATGTGAGGTGATCCTGTTTTTGTCTCTTCTGTGTACTGATTTGTAGCTTGATTGTTCATGACTTTGACCATGGGTTTGCTTGCTGTGTTTCTGCTGTTTTTATTTTTTCCTGCATTACCAAGCTCTTGTCCTGCAACTATTGCCTTGTCTGCTTTATGAACATCTCCCGCAGCAGCATTATTCCTTGGAGTTGAAGTCTGTCCTGTAACACTTGCATTGTCTGGTTTGTGAACATTTCCTGGAGCAGCATTATTCTTTGAAGTTGAGGCCTCAGTGTGTTCGGCTACTTGTTGCTCCATATTCAGCTTCCCCTCCTCTTTGCCTGATTCCTGCTCCAGCATAGTGAATTTATTTGTGACCAAAGTGTGCATTGCTTTGTTTTTTGCTCTGCTGGTCAAAGGGGCTGCGTGGATTGCTATTGTGTTAACTGCTTCCTGATTTCCTTCTTTGCTGCCCATCACTGTTATGCTATTGTCTAGATTGTCAATGTCGAGTGCATCCAACTCTTTTGCTATCTGAACTGTTCCTTTATCTTTGCCTGACATTATTTCTCCTGATTCTGGTAATTCCTCCTTGTGATTATCTGCCAGTTTATCAGTGTCTTGAGCAAGAGCCTCTAAATTATTGGTTACCAGAATCTGCTGAGACTGCCTTTCCAAAGTGTGTTTCTGTTTTCCATTTTTTGTGCGAGTATCCTTATTATTTTGTCTATTATCTTTCACTTCTTTCCATTGAGGGCCGATATTACCAACAACCTTATTCTTTTTCTGCTAATTCTTTCCCCTTTGATTTCCTGAGATCAACCTGCCTTTGTTCTTTAGCATTGTTTGCAATCAAGATTTCCGGATGAGCCTTCCAGCATTCTGCCATTTCATGTCCTTGAATTCTACATTGTGTGCAGTATTTTGGGAGGTAGTCGTACTATATTTTGACCCATTCAGTTTTGGTTTCCCCCGTCGATTCATTTCAATGTCTAGCCTGACTTTTTGGGGCAATTCTGCTAGCAAATCCACCAAGACCTTAACTCTTGCACAGCTCGGTCTTGTCTTATTCATTGTGGCTACATCCAAGTGCAATGGTTTGCCAATCGCCGAGGCAAGGGAAAAAAGGCACTCTTTAACAAAAAGGTGGGAAGCAGATATGGGAAAGAAATCCAAGCCATGGCCATTGACGTTTCTTCTCCGGACTTGAACTTTGTGTCGTATATGAACTGTCGCATCTGCTTTTGGAAGTGATTTTTATGAAATCTTCCCACAGTGTTAGTCTGATGAGCACATGTTTTTCTTTGAAAAAGCCAATGTTGCACTCGCCTCTGATTCCACACTGTATTGGTATGATTTTTCTTAGCTCTTGCAGGTCTGGCCACCCATACGAGAACTTACCCAGTACAGCAAATTGCAGGCCTTCAATGATATTCATTCTGGAAACCTCCGCTTCCGTGTATTTGAGAATTGGTTGTCCATGCATGTAGGTTACCTTCTTGATCGGAATCGGCTCTATTATTTTGCTAGGGTTTTTTTCTGCGCCGTTGTTTAGGGTTGTTGGTTTGAGGATTTTGGAATAATCGAGTGTTTTGGGAGTGGGTGACTTGGGATTTTGTGGTTGAAGTGTGTTTTGTGGTGGCCGGCCAGCCTGAGAGTCGCCGGCCGGCGTCGCCATTGAAGGCGTGTTTCAAGTTCCTTCGGTTTCTCTGTCTATCGCCTTAAATCGCCAGAGCTCCGTGTTTCTCTCTCTTGGGGTGCCTAACTTGAATGTTCGGGGTGTAACACTAGGTCAAAAGATGAAGAATGAATGAAAAACTCTCGAACTTACTATTTCAAAAGATGAAGAATGAATGAAAAACTCTCGAACTTACTATTTCTGCCCAGCGATTCGCTTTTGCGGACCAACAGCTGCTTAAGTGGCTCCGCACCTGCGAAAAATCTATCACAGGTGTGGCTTCAACTCAAGCCCAATAGTCTCTACTTATGCGGTCCAAAAAGCGTATATGTGCTCCCACTTCTACGAGAAAAGAGCGCTTCTGTGCAGACAGGCCTGCTGACAAAGTCCGCTTCTGCGCCCCCAAGCCATCCTGGCCAATTTTGCTTATGCGACCACTTCTCTACATCTGCAACCTTGCAGGTGTGGGGCACACCAGCTCTCGCCGAGCAAGGATCCTAAGAAGGGGGTCCACCAGCCTGTCTACCTGCACATGCGGGCATGAAATGCAGGTCCCTAGGTAATAGGGACGTCAGTACGAATAATGTACCGAGTATGTATGGCATGAAAATCTGTATATAAAAGGCATGAAAGAAACATGAAATAACAGACTCAACCCGTAAGTCTAAATAGCTCTGTGAATCATGAAACATTTGTAATATCATGTATATGCATATAAATGTCATATCATGCATAGGTATATGCATACATAACATCATCAAGCCTCTTAGGGCATCCCATCATATCTTCTCGGCCTCAGTGGGCGAAATCATAAATGTATACCAACTGATCAGATGGTGGTGCGTATATAACGCCGTAACCTTTCCCTTTAACCCCTATACATATATTATACGCGTATATAATGCCATCTGGTCATGGGTCAATGTACATATATAAATGAATGCAAGGCATAATGAAGTAAGTCAATAAGATCTCTCAGGATGTCAAAAGATCAATATGCCTTTCACAAAATAAACTTTATCAAATTACCTATTTTTCTGATACCCATGAACAGTCGATATAATAATAGGACATATGGGAAATCAAGAACACAGGCAACCTAGTACTTCTAAGAATCAAGTCATTTGTGAAAGTTGTGCATTTTCTTGTTTCGTTGTATCATATGGATCATGCCAGAAGGAAAGAGGGTATAGCCTTAACATACCTCAAGTCGTCAATGCAACTCAACAACGACACGTATCTCAAACGATAACTCGATTGTTAAATAAAACGGGCAACATTTCCTTTACTTTCTCTTGACTACCCTACAATCAGCAACCAAAACAACAACAAGGATTTCAATTAATTCCTTTCTGAACTCAATCAATCAATATACATGCGTATACACCAAAACAGTCTGATCTACGCTTGTATATGATTGCACTCTTCCTTAATTCATATTCATGTAACACAGCCACAACCACATAACCACAACATCAAGTAGCTAGATATATACAACAAAACGCCTTCAATAACACATCAATACGCTCCCACAAACCAAAAATATTTTAATCATAACTTTCAACCTATACTTCACATGTTCTTCATCAATAACCAAACTATGATCAAAATGACCTCAAATACACGGAGAAGTGTATGATATCACCTTGAATACCAAGAATAACAAAACATATACATATTTATAACCATCTTTCCGGCCCTTCAACACAACCAAATCCTCCTCAAATACACAAGAACCTTTATTTCTACATCAAGAAAAATTTAAAGTGAATTTCTCCAAGTTGAAGATGAACTTATCTACAAGGATTGTTGAATTCTTACCTTAATTATTTGAAGAAAAGGAATAGGACGAACCAGAGATAAGCCTTCCCAACACCTTTACAAACAAAACCTCCAAACCAAGAGGAAAATTGCAAGATAATTGCCTTAAAGAGGGATGGCCATATGGTACTATTGTAAGGGGCTTTTAATTGATTAAGAGGGTTCTTATATGTATCGTATAACGTGCATAAGCTCTTAAGTGACCTCCTTCACTTGAGGATTTGATATATATCACTTTGTAATGACTAAAAGGCCTGGGACGGTGGAAGAGGAAACATTTGTCTTTACTTGCTAATAGATCTTTTACGAAGAATACATATATACACATAAGCATCTCAATAATTCTTTACTAATTATAGGTCCTATATTATGCTAATCATGTGTATTTTGCATATTTAGATTCTAATATATGTTATTTTATATCGTAACCAATCCTCATTAACTTTTAAATTACTCGGCTTCTAATCTCTTCCAACATGTGATGGGCGTGTGGGTGTGCACCGTAGGAATAGTGACTTGCGATAATCTTGTCGTTATCCATATATTCTCCTTGTGTTAGAGAAATTGAGCTGCAAGTCATGTTAGAAATCATGATTAGGCTACATGCTGGTACTGTTGGGACATGCATGTTGAATTATTTGCTTAAATTGTAATTATGTACTTAGTCATAGCTAGTATTTACATATCATATATCAGTCTCTGTTGCAATTTATTGATAAACCATATCATCATAGTTTGGGCTGATTATCACGATTCGCGTGACTTGAGAGACTGGAGAAATTGATGACAAAGTGTGGTCGAGGGTATGATTGTGAGGATATTCATGGGATCGGGCTGCACGCTGCAGCATATTTTATTGATTCATGCTATGATTGGCTTATTATAGCACTTGGGCTACATTTTCCCCTCCAGAGTCTGCACACCCACAGTGAGTGCAGGTACCTACTAAGTGCGAGCGTCAGTACCGGACGACTGGGAGGATTGAGTGACTGTCAGGATGGAGTGACTGTGAAGAATGACTGACTGTGAGGATGGAGTGAATGGCATGACTGAGTGATTGATACTCTGAGAGTATCCATATAATTTCATCACTGTTTTGTACTTTAATTAGCATTCATAAGAGACAAGTAGATATTGAGATATACCATATCTCGTTTCAATTGAACTTGACATATCTTATCTGTTTGAGCTTTAACTATTAAACTTGAAAGTATGCCTACATTTTTGTCCTGTAATATTGAACTGTACCTGTGAAGCTTGCCCCTGCTTTCAGCCCAATAGTTAGACTTGTTACTTACTGACTTAGTTGTATTTATGCTACACCCTGCACTTCGTGTGCAGATCCAGGTGTTTTCGGACATGGTGGTTTATGATTCTCAGAGTTTACAGTCATTCAGAGATTATCGAGGTAGCTGCCCCGGGGTCCGCGTACCTTACCTCTCCTCCCCTATCCCTTAGTTTTACTTATTTAGTTTCTGCTTTCTTAGACAGTGTATCAGACTTTGTATTTATATAGTTGCGCATGTACTTACTGACATCCTAGTTTTAGGAAACTTTTGTATCAAGTTGTGACGGTTTTATCTTGTATTATGAGATTTTTACTTACTTAAACCTGTTTTGGTATGTTCTTAAATTTGAACGTGTTAGTATGTCTGGTTTTTTGGCTTGCCTAGTATCATGATAGGAGCCATCATGCCAGGTTGAGTTTCGGGTCGAGACAAGTATGTATAATAGCCTAGGTTACATAGGTCTCACGAGTCATGAGCAGGTTTAGTAGAGTGTTGCGGATTGGTATGGAGACGTTTGTACTTATCTTTGAGAGGTTTCCGAAACCTTAGGAAAACTTCACTTTCTTGCATTCTTGTTGTGCGAAATTTTTGATCCCGAGAACTAAACTTTCTGTTATTCTATTCTCTCACAGATAGTGAGGACACGTGCTACCGGACCGGACGGGCAGCCACCAGTAACACTAGCTATGGCCACGAGAGTCTGGGGCTACTATAGGGGTCGAGAAGGGGATGAGGTGCAGCTCGTGTAGCAGCTGGAGCAGCACCTACAGATCCATCAGTTGCTCAAACTTAGGAGCAGGTTTTAGATGTGGTTGAGCCAGTGGGGCCAGCTCAGGCACCAGTTGTGTCCATTGGGGTTCCAGGCCTTCAGGAGGCTTTGGCTCAGATATTGACTGTGTGCACTAGTCTTGCTTTGGCGGATTCCATTCAGACCGCACCAGCCACTTCTCAGGCTGGGGGAGGTACTCAAACACCCCCCCGCCCGTACTCCAGAGGAGCTGATGCAGGGACTTCAGACACCGGGGGTACTACCAGCCCAGCCGGTTGAAGTTGCTCAGGACCAGGAGAGTCCCATTATACTGATGAGGAGCCGAAGAGGCTGGAGGGATTTGGGAGGCTCAAGCCTCCATCATTTAGTGGGGCTAAGTTAGAGGATGCTCAGGACTTCTTGGATAGGTGCCAGCGGATTCTTCGCACGACGAGTATTCTAGAGACTAGTGGAGTCTCTTTTACTACTTTTCAGCAATCAGGGGCTGTCTTTAGATGGTGGGAGGCCTATGAGAGGAGCAGGCTAGTCGGTGCTGCACCATTTTCATGGCATGTGTTCTTTGTTCTCTTATTGGAGAAGTTTATGCCACAGACCCGTTGGGAGGAGTTGCGCAGGCAGTTCGAGTAGCTACGTTAGGAGGGCATGTTTGTGACCTAGTATGAGATGAGATTTTTAGAGTTATCTCATTACGTAGTTTGATTGGTCCCCATTGAGAGGGAGAGGATTAGGAGGTTCATTGATAGCCTTATTAGTTGCATTTTGTTATGATTCAGGAAAATGTATCGGTGCTAGGTTTGACGAGGTGGGTTGTATTTCTCAGTGGCTAGAGATGGTTCATAATAAGGAGCAAGAGCAGAGGGAGGCAAAGAGGCCTCGTGGTTTGGGTGGTTTCAGTGGAGTTCCTTCTAGGGGCCAGTCCTACTACAACAGGGGTCGTCCTTATAGGACCCTGCTGATGGCTCGTCTAGTTCATCATTGTGCATCAACTAGCCATGGTTCGTACAATGCTCATCTGCGTCAGTCATATCTCAGTGCTCTCCCAGCTCAAAGTTCATCCGGTGCTTCATCGGTTTAGGGTTCATTTGTGCCAGATCCTTCTAGCAGTTACTCTGGTACTGGGCTCGATTTAGCCCCCACCACCACAAGCAAGGTTTTGCTTCGAGTGCGGGGAGTTTGGGCATATATGGAGACAGTATCCTTGTCGCCCGAGAGGTCCAGTTAGATAGAGGGGTCAGGCTATGACTTCCGCTCCTGCCCATCCATCTAAGGGTGGGGCCCAGGTAGCTAGATGTCGCCCTAGAGCGGGAGGCCGATCAGGTGGTGGTCAGGCCCGATTCTATGCTATTCCTGCCAGGCCAGATGTTGTTGCTTTAGATGGAGTGATCACATGTATTGTCTCGGTGTGCCATAGAGATGCTTCCACATTATTTGACCATGGTTCTACTTATTCCTATATATCATCCTATTTTATTCATTTTTTGGACATGCCCCGTGAGTCCTTAGTTTCCCCTATTCATGTATCTTTGCCGGTGGGTGTTACTGTTGCATGAACCATGTATGTCGGTCGTGTGTAGTGACTATTGGGGGATTGGAGACTAGAGTTGATCTCTTATTACTTAGTATGCTCAATTTCGACCTGATCTTGGGTATGGATTGGTTGTCTCTATGTCATGCTATTGTGGATCGTCAAGCTAAGACCGTGACATTGGCGATGCAAATGTTACCAGGATCGAGTGGAGAGGTTCTCTAGATTATGTTCCCAGAAGGGTGATTTCATATATAAAGGCCCAAGGAAGGTTGGGAAGGGGCGTCTGTCATATTTGGCCTTTGTGAGGAATGTTGGTGATGATACCCCTACTATTGATTCTATTCTGATGGTGTGAGACTTTCCGGATTGTTTCATGCAGACCTGTCGGGCATGCCACCCAACAGGGATATTGATTTTGGTATTGATTTGGTGCCATGCACTTAGCTCATTTCTATTCCTCTATCGTATGTTGCCGACTGAGTTGAAGAAAATGAAAGAGCAGCTTTAGGAACATCTTGATAAGGGATTTATATGGCCTAGTGTGTCGCCTCGGGATGCACCAGTTCTATTCGTGAAGAAGAAGGATGGTACTATGCGGATCTGCGTCGACAATAGGCAGTTGAATAAAGTTACAATCAAGAACAAGTATGCTTTTCCGCGCATTGATGATCTATTTGACCAGCTTCAGGGATCGAGGTTGTTCTCTAAGATTGATTTGAGGTCTGGGTATCACCAGTTAAAGATTCGGGACTCGGATATTCAAAAGATGACATTCAGGACCCATTGTGGTCACTATGAGTTCCTTATGATATCTTTTGGGCTGGCAACCACTCTGGCAGCATTCATGCATCTGATGAACAGTGTATTTTAGTCATATCTCGACTCATTTGTCATAGTATTCATTGATGATATTCTGGTGTACTCACGTAGGAGGAGGATGCCCAACATTTGAGGATTGTATTATAGTGGCCGGGTGAGGAGAAAATTTATGCCATGTTCTCCAAGTGTGAGTTTTGGCTTATTTCGGTGGCGTTCCTAGGGCACGTGGTGTCCAGTGAGGGGATTAAGGTGGATCCAATGAAGATAGAGGCAGCTCAGAGTTGGCCCAGACCGTCCTCAACAACTGAGATTCGGAGCTTTCTCGACTTGGTCGGATATTATCGTCGTCTGGTGGAGAGTTTCTCGTCTATTGCAGCGACTTTGACCAAATTGACCTAGAAGGGTACTCTTTTCAGGTGGTCGGATGAATTTGCGGAGAGCTTTCAGAAGCGCAAGACTACCTTGATCATAGCTCCAATTCTAGTATTGCCTTCGTCTTCGAGCTCTTATACAATGTATTGTGATGCTTCTCGAATTGGTATTAGGTGTGTCTTTATGCAGGAGAGTAGAGTGATTGCTTATGCTTCGCGCCAGTTGAAGCCCCATGAGAAGAACTACCAAGTTCATGATTTGGAGTTGGCAGCCATCGTTCATGCATTGAAGATTTGTAGGCATTATCTCTATGGTGTGTCTTGTAAAATGTTTACCGATCACCGGAGTCTCCATCACTTGTTCAAACAAAAGGATCTAAATTTGAGACAGCGGAGATGGTTGGAGCTGCTAAAGGACTATGATATCACCATTTTGTACCACACCGATGTCACGCCCCTACCTCGAGTAGCGCGACCGGTGCTCAACCGAGATAACTCGGCCGAGCAAGCGTGCTGGATTTCCTTCTACCCAACTCACCCATAAATAAAGAGAATATAAACTTCATTAATTAATACCATAAGGGTTCATGGACAACTCTAGTTCCATGACCATTAGATACTTTATTTATAAGTCTCCAAAACTATACATTTCACAACCATACTTTTACAGTGGAAGCATGAGATACAATTACGGCATCTTTAGTTTAACTTTCTCACACTAATACACAACCCACATTATGTTTACGGAGCCTCTAATAGATATAGAAGATTACAATGATAGTGCCGCAAACAAGGCTCCAGCTATACCTCAAAACAGAATACAGACGGAACAAAAGATGCATAACCCCAGAAGGAAGTGGGGCTCACCAAGTCAGATGAGAGAAGAGTGTACCGCTATAACTGGCCAATGTCTTCCGCTGTGGAACCACCTGCATCTATTAAAGATGCAGCGCCCTGCCAAAAGGGACGTTAGTACATGTCGAATAGTACTAGTATGAAAACTAAAAACCTATTCAAGGACTTGGAAATACAATATGACTTACAATGAGTTATGGTAACAATAGGAAGCTTAATTACCCGTTAAAGCCACAACACAATTAGTAAGAGCTTTTAATAACATTTACAAGCTTCAAGTCGGTGATCCTCTACAACTATCTTTAAACAGAGCGGCCCCACCGCCTCACCCTAATATACGCGGGGGAGGTGCAATCACAATACGAGGAACTCTACACAAAGCGGCCTTGCCGCCTCACCCTAATGTATACGTGTGGAGGAGTACTCACAATACCACAACACTAGACAAAGCGGCCCTGCCGCCTCACCCCAATATATGCGGGTGGAGGTATACTCATAACATCACAACACTGAACAAGCAGCCCCGCCGCCTCACCCCAATATATGCGGGTGGAGGTGTACTCACAATATCACAACACTACACAAAGCGGCCCCGCCACCTCACCCTAATATATGCGGGTGGAGGTGTTCTAACAATACCATAATTTAGGGTCCCAAAACAATGATAGTTTGTACGAAAGAGTTCCCTTTCAAATCAACCATTTGGCACCATTGGCATTAGTAGTGTAAGTGTATAAGGTTTAATCGTATGATAAATGAGTGCTAAATAGCATTGATTTCATACAATACCTTCATCCCACAAAGGGTATAACATAATTAACTCACAATAGGCAGTCTTTTACACATGAGGGTTTGGGCACGTTATACAATTTGAGAATCAATTTACTAGCTTCAACATCCCACATCAATAGCGTTTCAATTTTGAGTACACATGATAGAATTTTACAAGGGTTCGGAAATCCCGATACTAGAAGAAGAGTTTAGCCTTCATACCTCGAAAGAGCTCCCCTTAATTCACTACACAGTTCTAAAAATCCTAGCTATCCAAATCTATTTTGAGACATAGCAAACTTTAACACAAATTAGGAAGATATTCATGGTCTCAGCTCATTTGAGCATTTTATCAAACACTAGAGGTGCAAATTGCTTACAAAGTTCTTCCACAAGACTTCTTTCTCTTCACAACCTAATCTTAAGCCATTTGGGCTCAACAATCTTCCACAAACCTTATTGTTACATGCATGTATACATAATACTCTCACACTCAAGAATCATACTCCCAATCAACCATCTTCTACCCAAATTCGAAATTGAAAACTAGGGTATGGAACCTTACCTATTGAGTGAAGATCTTGTGAGATTTCCTTGTTGGATTTCAAAGCTTGGTAAAGATTTTGAATAAAAAAGCACCTGAGCATCTTCCTCATTCTAGAACACTCTCACTTCTCTCTAATTGATGCAAGCCAACCTGATCAAGCTACGTTCATTCCATCAGTGTCGGATAAGACAAGAAAAGGCATTGGTTAGCCTTGGAGAAGAGCCAAGCGTCCATAAATCTTACTATGGACGAATCTTATGTTGAAGATGTACATTTGTGTTTATGTTGTACTATTTTGTAGTTGTGGAAGACATTAATTCTTACTTTGGAGTCCTGCGTGACTATTCTTTAAATTAGCCAAATTGTGGCCTTTTTGTTAATTAGTTGTTTCCTAGTTGATTTAGGTTAACTAGTTATTCTTTTCCTAGTTGATTTAGGTAAAGGCTCATTCTATATAAGCCTAAACACTTTATTATTTTGATACCTTTTGACATTATTATCAATCAAAAAATGGCAGCACATTGCTCCCAAAATCGTGTGAATTAACTTGTCCAATTTTAGTGTGCTTCAAAATTGAACTTGTTCTTTGTTTGATCGAACAGTTTGCAAGACCATCGAAGTTCTTGATTGCTTAAAAAAAAACCGTTCTTGAAAACCCTAATTGAAATCTTGAAGCTAGAACGCGTTTAAACTTGAAATCTTGAAACTCTAGTTGAAATTCTTGAAGGTAGACGATTGAATCTTGAAAATCTTGAAGTTCTTGGAGTTAAAATTGAAGTTCCTGAAGAGTTTTACCTTTTTCTTGAAGATGTTCTTGAATCCTCAAAACGTTCTTAACAAGATTGCATTGAATTCTTGAAGTTCTTGAACTTTAATTTGTTGTTCTTGAAGATTTGGTTGAAAAACGTGGGAGAGGGCCTAAGAAGTGTTAGGGAGGCCGAATTTGAGGAGGAGAATAGGAAACTCTAATTCTAGTCTAAGAAGGAAACAACTCCCAATCCAAAAGGGAGAAGTTTCAAGGAGTTGAAATTCTATTTGGACAAGGAGAGGAGGGGCTAATTTGTGTTGGAAAAGGAAAGGGGGGACCCAAAATCCTAAGGGCTAAGGAGAAAGGATTGGTCTTCTCCAAACTAAAGTGGGAAAGCTTCTAAAATTTCCTTATCTCTTCAATTTCGAAATTCTTCTTAATTTCACTACTTCTAATTAGTAATTCTTAGGTAATTTCCCTACTTATGTAATTACTAATCTTTGAGCTTGTAGGACCTCGTGCTAAAATTCAGAATTTCCACTTTCGTAGATAATTCTTGGCTTCTTGTGCTCACTTAAAAAGCTGTCCGCCTATCGAGTCG
>MCJB01000323.1:0-12743 GCA_002018475.1 Nicotiana obtusifolia | reverse complement strand
AACTTCAAATCTTCATCATTTTTGCTATCAAATCTGGATCGCAGCAGTTGTTTGATGGTTCTGCTTCTGAGAATTGAGATTCATCGCAGCAGCTTCTCTTCTTATCACTGTGATTCTGCTTTTAAATCTGGATTGCAGCAGCTTCCTTCAACAGTTGGGTGCTTCATCGCAACAGAATAATTTCAGCATCGAAATTTTCTAGATCTGAAGAGACGAGAACAATAATTGCGTAGAAGATTTTGTTGAGGTAAACAGAGTTGGATCTGTGATTCTTTTTCTATAAATCATAGTCTTCTCTGTTTTAGTTCAGTTTCATAGCAATGAAAATTTGAATAACCATGGCTGCCGCGAGCTCTCCCCAGCCTTGTGCTGTGGGAGAGAAACATCAAAACATCGCCGACGTAACCCATACCGATCCCACAAAGTCATATGCTTCACAGCTACATCAAAAACAATCCGCCGCAACCATATCGAAAATTGATTTATGCCCAGTGACAGTAGAACACGGTGAAATCACAATCAACTTCACCAAAGATGAAGTTAATGAGTTTACAAAAGAGGAGGGACTACACCAAGCTGTTGTGATGAAGTTTTCCTATGGAAAACCAGATTTGCAAGAAGTTCGAAAGCTGTTCCAGTCACGATTTGAAGTTCAAGGAAATTACAGCGTTGGACAGCTTGAATATCGTCATCTACTTGTTCGTTTTGATGTTTACTCAGATTATATACACTTCCTCTCGCGATCAGTTGGATATCTATCAGTTAAAGGTGAGGAATACATGTTTAGAACTTTTCCATGGACGTTAGGTTTCAACCCAAAGGAGGAAACATCCATGGCTGTCATTTGGATCTCACTACCTGCGTTGCCTCCTAATTTTTTTGCAAAAAAATCAGTTATGTCTATCGCATCTGCAGTGGGGGAAAGCCTCTTGCGGTAGATAAGGCAACACATGATCGAACAAGGCCTAGCACTGCTAGGGTTAAGGTTTTGATCGATTTGTTAGATAAACATCCAACAACAGTTAAATTGCGCGTCGTCGATAAATTAACTGGAAATCTCTTGTCTTTTACCAAGAGATTGTATATGACAATATTCCAAAGTATTGTCGTTGTTGCAAACATCAAGGGCATGATGAACAAGCATGTCGATTTTTTAAAAAACAATGTGGAGAAACTGGGAAATCTGAAGAAGCTAGGATCGCAACAGCTGATCGTGATGTTACTGGAATTAACGTGAATAATCTGCCAGGTATTGCTGACACCCATTTTGAGCAGTTAAAAGGTGATGCTAGAGATTTCTTAAATGAAAAAAGGGCTGCTCAACTAGGGGTACCAACAGCAGACAAAGATACCAACAACATAAAGCAAAACGTAATACACACTGCTGAAGGCAAAAATGCTACTGGAATTGCACCTGTTACTGCTGGAATTACGCAAACAGCACCTGTTGTTACTGGAAATAATTTTGTTGCTGTTCATAGTCGAGATGAGGTTGTAGGGGTGTCAAAAACAGTGATCCCGGCGTCTAATATATTTGCACGAATGAATAAAGCAACAGCTGATGCTCACAAAGATGCGGCAGATCGAGTTACGGCACCACTTTTGAATGATCGTGCCCAGACTTTGGTGAAGAATGCTACTGGTGTTAAAAAAAACACTGCTGGTGCAGTGAAGAATGCTACTGGTGCTAAGCTGGATGATGCAAAGGGAGACACCAAGAAGGCTGCATCAACAGCACACTTGAATACAGGAGTTCGAAGACATGTTCCAAGCTTTGTTGACAACTGTAATAAGTTTGCAGCTCTTGAAATCGACGAAGCTGGAGACTTGGAGCTAGCAACTCAAACTGAAAATAGTAAGTCCAAACAAATTATTCCAGTTGTCAGCAAGGAAAAAGAAAAAATGGGCAGTGAAATGGAAGCTAAAGCATTGGTTGTTCGGCGAAATGCTTCACAGACAGATGTAGAGGAAAATATGACGAACAACAGCACCAATGTTCCCACATTGCAATTTTCCAGTCCCCAAGTTGAAAAGATCATAAAGGATGCACACGATGCAATGATGAAGCATACCAATATGGTTAAAACACCTTTGGTCACGTTGAACACCTCCGCATTTGAAATTCCTTCACAATTGGAAGGATCATGTTCTGTGAAGGGAGGTGAACAAAGACAATTGCTGCTGTCCACTGGAGCTAAGGAACAGCAACAAAATCATGATGAAAATGATTATCTTGCAAAGATTAATACTTGGGTTGAACAGCTCGAGCAAGAAAAAGAGGAGGACTGGGGGGACGACGATGAGGAGGAGTCGTCAGATTTTGATACTCAACAGAGTGAGGATGAAGACCTACAATCTGTTGACTCACCTTCAATGACAAAAAGCACTGGAAAACAGCAGCAACGACAATTGAGCATAGGCAGTCCAGTGAAATCGACTGTAGCAGCACAATTGACAGTTGAACAAGTGCAGCATAACATTTGCACAAGCAGCCCAGTGTCACAGAATGCAATCAAAGAATCTGGGCAGCAGCAGTTCACAAGCAAACCAGTGGTTATAGAAGTGATTTCCAATGCAGATACACAATCAAAATCTGGGATGCAACAGCAATACTTTCGCAAAAACAGTGCACAACATGGCAAAAAGCCACAAAATTCAGTGACAGCACCAACAACTTCTGGGCAACAGCTGCAGCAATTTCCAAATACAAATGCTGGCCGGCAGCAAAAATATCATCATACAAGGAGTCAAGGTCAGCAGCAAATAGGTGAAAGCACCACAAACACAAGAACTGGACAGCAGCCTCGCAAATTGCAAGAGGAGCCAATATTCGTGGAGGATATTATAATTCCTATTAGTCAGCAAGGATGGGACGAATACAAGGTGAATGATCCAAAACAGGTTGTCTCAACCGTCTCCAAGAGGTCCACCCGTTCGAAAAGGAAATAATGATTTTTGAGTACTTTTTGAAAAACTGGGAGAAGGAAGACAAAGAATTGCAACTTCAAGAATTCATACCATTGGATAAAGAAGGACAATTCCATAATTGTTACTGCATGTTATTATATCTTTTTCTAAGCATCATCTTATGTAATATCATCATAGAGTGTATTATAAACTCTATGATGATCATAGATTATCTGGTTCTAGCCAGTTCTTTCTTTTTGCACGCGTGCTAATAATGAGGCATTTAATTGCCTCAATAGGATTCGTAAGGTAAGGTTTAGCTCGATATGTTGCTTAGGACCTATGCCTTTGGATACAGACCAACGACTATTAGATTATATGCCCTCGTGAGACACTATTGCCAGCAGCTACACCATGAATCCTCTACATGAGGCTGCTACAGAGGCAATGTGAGGCGCAGAGGAGTAATTATATAGCCAAGGCATATAGGCGACAATACTCAAGCTATTGTCCCCCTTACTTGTACTTGTCCTTTTGCGGACCGTTTGTCTCTTTTATTTTATAAAATATTATAATTTGCTTAAAAAAATAAATTATCAAATATGCTGACGAAATAACTTAGCTCGGAGAAAATGGTTCAACATAATCCTTTAGAATTTGAATAGAAGAAAATAGTCCTACAAAGATCTCTTGTAGATTTGTTTATACTAGTCTCAAGGTACGGGCGATGCGTGTGTATCTCATTTTGATCAGTACTAGTTTATTTAAATATTATGTTTGGGTTATAAAATAAAAGTGTTAGTTCTTGAACATAATCATGAATATTGATAGTAAATGACTAATTCAGTCGAGAAAGAAACTGTCTCATAAAAATTCTCAATCATTAGTCAATAATTCAACTTAAAATTTGTTCCAATTTTATAATATCATAATTTCAATTTCACAAGTTATCATGCTTTCTTTTTAGTTTGAATAAGAACACTTAACCCTTGAAAACCTATATAGTATTGAATGATAGTATTTAAAATATGTCAGCATGCAACTAACAATTTGCGAATATCAAATGAATACAAAATAAAAGTGCAATAAAAATCAGAAAAACACTCAAAAAGAATACTAAAGCAAGCTAGTGAAGGAAAGGAGTTTGAATATAATATAAAAATCTATTATAGTGCATACACTGGCGGATCCAGAATTTTAAGGTCGTGGGTGCTCATTTCCTTTAACATAAATTTGATAGCAATTATATAGTATAAGTGCACAACTATTCTAATGCGACAAAGTAAAAAGTTAATGAGAAAACACCAGTTAATATTATTACTACCAAAACATGATAGCGTCTGTTGTGACTCCATTATACCTGCAAGTTTCAACTAATTCAAGAAACTCAATTAGATGAGTGTGAGGATCTTCATCTGCATCACCAGTAAACTATCACAATGAACTTTGTACAAAGCATAAACGGTAAGCATGGAAAAAAAAGTCCAATATCCCTCTACTAAATGTTTTCAGTCTCTAGCTTTAACAAAATATAATTTTATTACTAGCTGTTATATCTTCTTTCTTTTTTCTTTTCGCTGTAAGCGCATTTTCTTTCTTTGTGTGAGAGCCGAAAATCCAAGAAGCGGAGAAGGGCTTGATTTTTTGGTGTGTAATAGAAGCTAAATTTATCCTTAAACTAATGAATGAGATAAAGCCTAAAGGACTAGGAAAAATGACAAAAGAAATCTAAAAGAAAAGGTCAAAGCATTTAAAAGAATGAAAGATATAGTATAGAGTCAGCCTCAAGAAGTTAGCAGCTTTGCGAAAAGCTATTTCAATTGGGAATCGAACTTGTGTGGCTTAAAAACACTTCCTATTTTCAGCTTTGAATCAAAGCACCCATGAAGCTTCTTGGTTTGTGGGTGCTTACTAATTTAATATAGCACTTTCCTATATTTTCTTATATAACGGTTTACAGTTCACGTCGGAGTCAATGGGTGCTTTAGCACCCGACACGACCTACGTAAATCTGCCCCTGAGTGCATATATAAAGTTCAAAGTTAGCATGAAGGGGCTTCATATGATTATTATGCACTCTTCAAATAAGAACATAATTTACAGAAGGTTAAATTTTAATTAATTTTAAAATTCTAAATATAAGGACTGACAAAGAAGAAGAACTTAATAAATAAAATTTCAGTTAATCTCAAGATATTGTGGAATAAATATTAAGAAAAATAACATTAAAGAATTATAGTTGTTTTGTGACGAATTTTACGCTCAAAGAATCCTTACATGCCTTCTTGACAAGTAAAAGCTAACGTTTAGCCTTAAATTTTTTCTAATTTTAGTACCAATCATACTTATGTTACCTACTTCAATTAGGAAACTTTATGTAAGGTAAATCTTAAGTGGTTTTAAATTTCTAATTATTAAGAATCTATAAAATATTTAAGACACAGAAAGATTTAGTAACCAAGTTTTAATTGATTTTAGTATCCTAAATGTTAGAAAATTAATTTATAATTTTGTCCAATGTAAAATCTATTTTAAAGGCAAACGATATTTCGTTAAGGACCATTGTGCTTTTAATAAAGTATAGATATAGATGTAAAAATAAATAGATGTGAGAAGAGCTTCGAAGAGTTAAAGAAAAGGTTACCTCAGTACCAATCTTATCTCTTGCCGAAGGACCCAAGGGGTACGTTATATATTGTTATGGGCTTGGCTAGTTTTCTAATGCAACATGTGGAAGCTGTTGCTTACGCTTCAAGCCAACTAAGGAAACACGAGCAGAATTACACAATGCATGACTTGGAGCTAGCAGATGTTATATTTGCCTTGAAAATATGGCATCGATATCTGTGTGGAGTTCATGTTGACATATTCACTGATCACAAGAGCTTACAACATATATTCAAGCAAAAAGAACTAATTCTGAGGCTACGGAGATGACTTGAATTGTTAAAGGATTACGATGTTGATATTTTGTACCACCCCTGGAAGGCCAACGTTGTGGCTAATGCATTAAATTGAAAATCTATGGGCAGTCTATGGCATGTGGAAATGCAAAAGTTGGAGATGACTAAAGACTTGTACCGGTTGGCTAAGTTAAGTGTATGACTGCTAGATACCGGTAGTGGAGGAGCCACACTTAAATGCTGCCGAATCCTCGCTAATAGCCGAAGTAAAGGCACGACAATTTGATGATTCGACCTTGATGAAGATAAGAGAAGGCATTCCCTTTCAAAAGAAGCAAGCGTTCGAGCTATCCGAGGATGGAGTCCTTAGATACCAGGACCGGTTATGTGTGCCCGATGTCGGAGGACTCTAAGAGTAGATCATGGCAGAGATCCATTAGTCCCGGTATTCTGTTCATTCGGAGTCAACCAAGATGTATCACGATCTTCGACAATTATATACTGGTAGAACGACATGAAAAGGAACATTGCTGAATACGTCCCTCAGTGTCCAAATTTCCAATAAGTTAAGGTTGAATGCTAGAAATCAAGAGTATTGCTTCAGATTTTGTTACCAGGTTACCATGATCACGCCGAAGATTTGGTTCCATATGGGTTATCGTGGATCGAATCACCAAGTTAGTTCATCTCCTACCAGTTAAGTCTACCTTCTTAGCTGAAGATTATGCTAAGCTATATATTAAGGAGATAGTTCGACTCCATGGGGTTCCGATTTCCATCATATCAGACAGATGTGTCCAGTTTACGACTAAATTCCGGAGCTCATTTCAAAAAGGATTCGGCACCAAGATCAACCTTAGCATGTCTTTCCATCCACAAACAGACAGTCAAGTCGAACACACGATTCAGACGATTGAGGACATGTTACGAGCCTGTATGTTAGACTTCAATGGAAGTTTTGGAAGATCATCTACCGCTCATCAAATTTTCATACAACAACAGCTACCATGCTAGCATTCAGATGGCCCTATATGAAGCACTGTACGGCCTGAAGTGAAGATCTCCTATCGGCTGGTTTGAAGTTAATGAAACAAAGTTATTGGGTCTTGAGTTGGTGCAACTAGAAAAGGTGAAAACGGTTCAAAGTCGATTATTGACCGCTCAAAGCAGGAAAAAATTCTTACTCGGATAATTGTGGAAGACTGGATATTCATAAGGGTGTCTCTTATAAAAGGAATAATGAGGTTCGGTCAGAAGGTCAAACTCTGTCCCTAGTATATCACAAATCCTTCAAAAAGTCGGTCAAGTGTCTTGTAAACTTGACCTGCCCCTGGAATTGGAAGCACTGCGTCCGGTATTCCATGTGTCAATACTTCGGAAGTGCTCAAGTGATCCATCCCGTACTACCCCTAATGAAGATATTCAAGTTACGGAGGACCTATCATATGAAGAAATTCCAGTGGCTATCCTGGATCGTCAAGTGCGTAAGTTGCGAACCAATGAGGTAGCTTCAGTTAAAGTACTTTGGAGGAACAATAATAAAGAAGAAATGACCTGGGAAGCTGAAGAAGACATGAAATCCAAGTACCACCATTTATTCCACACTACAGGAGGCAACAATAAGACTACCATGGCGGGCACAACCCAAAAGGACTAAAGAAGTTTGCGAGGAGTGACTACGATTTAACATTCGAGAAGGAATGTTCCAAAGAGGGAGATGATGTTATACCCCATACTATTTCTTCACATACGAAGTTGAAATATTTATGAGGTTTAAGTACGACCAACTAGATGGCGGCACGCTATTAGGCAAAAGGGGCAACTGCATGCGACCAGATTATGGTAGTTGTCCCACCGGATGCTGCAACCGGGGTGGGGTGACCTATTTTGCATGTAAAAGCGGTGGAATTTTCTAGGCTTAGTATAGTATAAAATGCCAGTGCATCTCTCCTCCCTTTCATTCTAAAATACATCACCCAATTTAGTTTATCCCCAATACTCTCAAACCCCATTTAGAATTTCCCAAACGGTTTAAGGCTAAATCTAAGGTGAATCTAGAAGGATTAGGGTGGGGGAGCTTTAACCAATTGTAAAGTCTATCATCTTGTCGTATTGATTCTGAAAATTTGTGGGAGGTAGAATTAAACATCACATAAGTGTAGCTAGTTCTTCAACAAGGTATATATGACCACGTTTTTCTTGGCATGACTTAGTATGAGCGTCTCTCTTTCCTTCAAGGATTTCTGTGTTGTGAGATTTGTTAGTTTTAAGGTCTCCTCAATATTGTTCTTTCCCTTCTTGTGCATTGTTCTTACCGATGGCATTTCTTCAAGTTTTAGGTGTCCTCAGATAGTACCTTGAGCTCGAAAAAAAATATATGAATCCTTTTGAGTTTAATCTTGATATTTCCTTAACACTAACCTTGCATTGCACTCTTATATATGTATTTATTTTACTTTACTGAGTCACACTATAGTCGGCCGGGTACAACACCTATTGTGCAACCACTGATGAGTTGTGTATGATGAGCCATGATATGAGATATTACCGAGCCATTGTGTGGCTGGGTACGATGATGTGTGATGTGAGGTTACCGAGTCCTCTTGAGGCCGACTACGTCGAGTCCTGTTGAGGTTGTATACGGTCGATACCTCCTGAGGCTGGGTATGGCGTAATGTGTGATGTGATGCTGCCGAGTCCTCTTGAGGCCGCTTACGCCGAGTTCTGCTGAGACCGGGTATAACTGAGACCTCCTGAGGCGAGGTACGATCGATTCCTCTACAAGGCCGGGTATGGAGTAAAATGTGATGACAACCCCAAAGAGTGTGTATGTGTGTGTGTGTGTGTGTGTGTGTGTATACATATCTCTCTCTGTGTGTGTGTATTGTAATTAATGCGTAGCCCAAAAATGTGGCTTGATTTTACAAAAGCTTGCATACATCTATAAGATAATTCATGGTTATAGCAATGTACGCCCCTGGTGGCTTGTCTACAATAACCAGGTTAATTTTGTGCATTTCTATCTTTTATGTTATGTCTTTGATTTACTCGCATTATTCTTTTTACATGCATAGTACATCTTCCATATTGATGCCCTTTTCTGTAAGCACTATGTTCATGACCACAGGTATATATAGACTCGGTGACATCCCTTCCAAGTAGGGTGTTTGTTCCAGTTATTGGTTGTCTCACTCCACTAGTTCAGAGCAGCTGTTCAGAAGTCAATAGGTATCGAAGTGTATGCTCTAGTTATTTTGGGTCTAGTGGGGCCCTATCCCCACCAAGTTGTGTACATGTATTCTGTTTTGACACTCTTAGAGGCTTGTAGACTAGACTAGTAATTGGTATGTGTAAGAGAAGGCAATATCTCTGATGGCAAAAAATGTCTATGTGTATGTGTAACTATATTAATAATAAGGTCTTTTCCACAACCAGTTGTGTTCATTTAAATATTTACTTGGAGGCCTCATTGGCCCAGTAACTATGTTATAAGCTCTAAGTATCGGCATCGGTTCGCACGGACCTTCGTGCCGATCGGACCTCCCAAGATTGGGGTGTGAAAAAATGGCACCCTGTACAGGATTCGCATGAAAGCATTTAAAGCAAAAATAACCTCAAAAGGTCGGGAAAAAGGCAGCCGGAAGGTCTCTGGACAAAACGGAAGGCCCCTGGCCCCTAAAGCCCTAAAAAGCCTCAAAGGTATGTCGCACCAGATGGCCAAAGACCCCAAAATAAAAAGCGAGCAGGATCCCATTCAAACTGCATGCCCCAAACATTTCCCTCTAATCGAGAGCAATCATCCCTTAGCCGCAGTTCCATGTTCGTCTTCTAAGCCAGCACCCCTTAGAGGACCTAAATTCGTTCGGAAGCCCTAGATCGCTTAACCTGGTGGGAACCCTCGCTTGCCAATAATTCTTATATCCTTTGATCAGCACTCCTTTCTGTGGCCTCCATCCGTGTCTAGAAGGCCTTCTTCTTAGCACTGAGCTCCTCGACCTCCTTGTGGAGCTTCTCGTTTTCAACCTTCAGCTGTTTGTCGAACCTAACAACCTCCTCAACCATGGCCATGTCAAACCGAACCTTCTTGAGGTCCCAAGAGGAGAGGCATCAAGCTGCTTTGAAAGATTTGAGAAGGAAAGAAGAATGAGAAAACAAACTTCATTAGTGCGAGTACAAAAAGAAAAAGGTCCATAAGATAGTTTACCTTGGCGGCTTCATGGATTATCTGCGTTACCAACGCCGTAGAGTTCATAGAGTCCATCTGAGCCCATTCTTGCTGATTCAGCAACTTGGGGAGTTGCATAGCCATGGGCCAGGGATCCGTGAAAATATCGGCACCACTGGGTAAGGAAAGACTGATGACCGTATAATCGTTAATGGTAGGGACGATGATATGACCGAAGCTTGAACCGGCATCTTAGAAGCATCCCGTAAGGGTTCCCTCTCATCCATAGGTTTCTTTGCATGAGAAGGTGGGCTCCCCAGACTCCGGGGAGACGCGACAATCCTCTCTACCTCGATTTGGCCGGGGTGCCCCATTATTAGCCACTTTTTTGGGATCAAATCCGCTGCCTCCTTGGGCTTTAAGGCCATGGGATGAGGGGCTTCTTCGTCAGCTTCAGCCGTGATGTGCTTGGCTGGGGTTGGCCTTTCTTTCTAAATCCTAAGGCGGGTCGTTATTCTCTTGGAGAATTGCATCCTTTGCGAGATGAAGGGGAGGGAGAGCACTGAAGAAGGGCTGGCATCGTCTCCTCTCGGCACTTCAGGAAGTAGCTCTCAGAATAGTTGGTGGCATCGGCCCCTGATGGAAGACCTATTGGACCAGTAGTTAAAAAGGAACTCTCTTCTCGAGTCCCACCCCTGCGAGATTATAATCTGTATTAGCAAGAAGAAAAAAGTAATAGTTTCAACCTAAAGAAAAACTCGATAGGAAAAGGAGAGGGTTACTGTGGTACAACGATCGGATACCGCCTAGCGTGACGGCGATAGATTTTCAAGTCCTCGAGTACTTTTTTGAAACCTGTAGGTCTTGGACACCCAAGCCTTGATGTCGTGCACCCTTTCAAGAGGCACCGCGACAACTTCAAAGCCCAAAAAGAGGAGAAATAAAGGTCAGCGATGATTCAAGCTAAAATAAAACAAGGTGATTCATGCACTTACGATTATTGCTCCATTTCTCTAGAAACCGAATTTTGTCATTCGTATAAAGAAATTGGTCGAAATGACCAAGTACCTTTCGAATCACTAACGATTAAAGTCGTCCCCGCAGTCTGAAATGAGGGCCTTTGAACTCCGCTGCGTCATGTTAATTACTCCCTCTTGATAGATCTTAAGAGAATATAGATGAAGCAGGTGCTAATATATTTAAAGTACACCTACCTTTTTGGCTAGGTGGAAGAGACATATAATGAGCCTCCAGATCCGAGGGCCACATTGAGATCAAATTCAGCTTCCTCCACGACTTACCTTATCTTCCTTAGCTCATTTTTTAGATTAGGAATCCTCGCATGAACGTCCTTCAAAGTGGGTTATTTGGACTTAAGGAAAATGATATTTTGCGCCAACTCGGATTGTAGTTTCAACTAGTCAATTTCTCGGGCCACGTTGTCCCTCTCTTCTTGTAGCCTCGCCACCTCTCTCTGTTGGGAATCGACGGAGTCCTTCCATGAACCAAGGCTTTCCTTGAGGTGCAACGCACCCAACATGGCCAAAACAGAGTCATAGGACAGAGTCAAAGTACTTGAAAGGATGCTTGATAGAATGGCGCACCTTTTCAAGTTATCCTTCCCTAGAAATAATAAACCTGACCTGAAAGCTGCAAACACCGAACACATACTCTAGGTAGTTGTACAGAGTCAACGTCGAATGAGCACCACGTGTCGCCCCGTGCGTATACCTTCTCAAGGGCTACGGTGAAACTCTCCGAGGCTCAGGGAGACATTATTATTGTAGTTCGAAATAATAATTTGTCACAAAAAGATTAAAGGCAAAATTATTCTTCATTAAATCAAGGTTTTATACAAGACTGAGGTACAATCTCACATAGCAAGAAACAAATAGGGAAAAAAGATAACACAACTTGATCAACTGGAAAACGCCCTAAATCTCTTGTATGCTAGATCTATGCCCTCAACGGTCCCCACCTGGGGAACTCGGATCACAAGACTCGTCCTAAGGGGACGAAGGGCTAGGGCGCAAACTCGAAGGTCCTTTACCACCTCCATCCGAAGGGCCAGCAAATCCCCCATCCCCTAGGAATCCCCCTTCGAAAGATGCCACATTGAGATCAAATTCAGCTTCCTCCACGACTTACCTTATCTTTGTTATCTCATTTTTCAGATTAGGAAGCTTCGCGTGAACGTCCTTCAAAGTGGGTTATTTGGACTTTAGGAGAATGACATTTTGCGCCAACTCCGATTGCAGTTTTAACCGGTCAATCTCTCGGGCCACATTGTCCCTCTCTTCTTGTAGCCTCGCCACCTCTCTTTGTTGGGTATCGACGGAGTCCTTCCATGAACCAAGGCTTTCCTTGAGGTGCAATGCACGCAACATGGCCAAAATAGAGTCATAGGACATAGTGACGTTCTCTTCGATAAATTGGTTTATCCACAGTTCCTTCTCAGCTAATGAGGCTCCCAACTTCTCAACCTCCTTCCACAACTCTTCTACATTGTCCTTGTTCAGCAGGGCAAATAGCTCATACATTTTTTTGTCCGAAAGCGCTGCTTCACAACGAGCTTCCCAGTCTTTACTGTGTTGTCTTAATCATTCTATGGATATTTCATAGAAAACGAACTTCTTCTTGATTCAGGTCGAAACCAAATTTATATGTGCAAAAGCAACATAGCCTTACAAGCAAAGAAAGTGCAAACAAAAACGAAATACAAATAAAAATATTACCTAACGGGTACAGTAAAGTATGCCATCAGCTAG
>MCJB01000322.1:0-19272 GCA_002018475.1 Nicotiana obtusifolia | reverse complement strand
TGGTTACTGGGTCTGATCCGGGTACAGTTGATCGTTTTCTAGCTGAGTTGGCACGTCGTTTCTCTATCAAGGACCTTGGTACTCTGTCCTATTTTCTTGGAGTTGAGGTTCTACCGCACCGTGATGGTCTCCTACTATCTCAGCAGAAGTACATCCTTGATCTTCTGCATCGGACTCATATGGCTGATTCCAAGCCGGTACTTACTCCGCTAGCCACTGATCAGCCGTTGTCTTTCCTAGATGGCACAACCCTGGATAACCCGACTGAGTATCGGACTGTTGTGGGTAGTCTGCAGTATTTGGCCCTCACTTGTCTTGACATTGCTTATGCCGTGAACAAGTTATCTCAGTTCATGCATAAGCCGACTACTGCTCATTGGGCCGCGGCGAAACGCCTGCTCCGTTACCTTTGTGGTACTATTGACCTTGGTTTACTTCTTCGTCGTGTTTCTCAGCCGTCTGTGTATGCCTTCTCTGATTCTGACTGGTCCGGCAACAAGGATGATTATACCTCCGCGAGTGCATATGTGGTCTATTTTGGTGGCTCCCCCATCTCTTGGGCCTCTCGGAAGCAGCACTGTTGCTCGCTCTTCCACCGAGGCCGAGTACCGATCTGTTGCCTCCGCTGCTGCAGAGCTCCGCTGGTTGTGTTCTCTGTTGACTGAGCTACGGGTGTTTCTCCCTGCTTGTCCTGTTATATACTGTGATAACGTGGGTGCTACGTACTTGTGTTCTAATCCTGTTTTTCACTCTCGGATGAAGCATATTGCCCTGGATTTTCACTTTATTCGAGAACAGGTTCAGCGCGGTATTCTACTTGTGACTCATGTTTCTGCAGCTGATCAGTTGGCTGATGCTCTGACGAAGCCGCTCTCTCGTGCTCTGTTTTTGCTTCTTCGGTCCAAGCTTGGACTTACCTACCGCCGTCCAGCTTGAGGGTGCGTATAGACTAGATGTCCACTTAGAGTAGAGTTCTTTATATTTTATGTTATGTACTTAGAGTAGAGTTCTATATATTTTATGTTATCTCCCCTTTGTAATTATTATATAAACACATCTAGTGAAATGAAATTAATTGTTCTATCAAAAATAATTATTCTACAACAACCAGTTATTTTCAGTAAACAATATTAATTGTTCATTTAATTATCATTTGGAGCAAGTGTTTAAAGTGGAGGACACGATCATTACTCGAGCCTTCAAATTTATTTGCTTAATGTAGTCCAGCCTACATAAACGTCAGAAATATAATTAACTACCACATCTATAGCAATTAATTTATGTTTGGTAGATCGAATAAATAACTTGGCTCGTGAGGATTACTAAAAGCAGTTGAAAACGCATTAACTATGATGAAGGAAATTAGTTTAGGTTTTTAAGGCCAAAGATCCTGGGATTTTGTGAGAAACAAAGTGTAGTAGTATAGTAAGTTATGTACAGGCTTTAGCTTTGGCACCAACTGGAATCGAAAGCTGCTTTGCGATACTGCTTCGCATTATACAGTATGAATAAAGATAAGAGAAACTATAATGTTTGTTTCTTTTGAGGTGGATATTAATAATTGAAAATGAAATATCACTCCCAGCCATAAGTGGATCTCCTTGAGGAATAATATCTAGAAATTTTACTTTATTTGCTCAAAACAACTCAACCATGGAGCTCTATATATGGGCAATGCCTACACATTTTTATTTGCAGTCTTTAGCTGGTGGGGTTCGTTCGATCTACTAGTGGGTATCTTCCATCAAAATCTCTCACTACTACGTTTACTATTTTAAATTTTTTGTAACTAAAATTAGGATTTAACTTCTAGTCGCTAATTGCATAAAAAATTTATGCTCACATTATAGGTAACTATATAATAATTATAAATAGTAACTTGAAAATTACACGTATTGTGTAAAAAATCAATGAATATAACATAAATCCTTCAAAATTTAATCTGACTCTAAACTTTTATATATGTACCCCTTTTTCTTGAAAAAAGAAAGAAGAAATTCCCTTTTAGAAGTGACAAACATTGATTGCACGTACTAATTAAGGTCGGCACCCTTCTTTGATTATTGAGTCAAATAAGAAAAAGGAAAAAAAGATTAACCTAACACCGAACGGACCAATAAATAAATTTCCATGAATTAACTTGAAGATGATATCATAGGTTTCCTGTTGCAAATTGACCTCAAAGAAATTTAGATCCATAAAAGTGTACAAATATTTCACCAAATTTTCTGGAAACCTTTTGGGGAGCGAAATAAACGTAGTAATTCCTATCAAGGAAATTGAGAACATACATAAAAGGTTATCATGACTTTGTGACAGAAGACATAGGTATGTCATCTTTTATTTTATTTTATTGGACGGCATACATCCACAACCTCTTAAATTTTATTTAAACAATCGAATTAAGGCCTGTTTCAATTAAAAACATGAATTCGTGATAAAATATGTCTATCGTCAGGGAGATTTAGAAAAATGCCTCTTGATTTTTTTAACGAAACACATCTTCTTGTTCAACGGGAGTTATCTTTAACTGATTCAGCTCTTTATCTATTTAGGATGGGCACTTGAGAACACATGCAAAAGCTTTTTCAAGATTTGAGTTTGAAGTGCCTAATTAATAGGACCATTTTATTATTTCTTCACGTACTCAATTGGAACAAGTCTTAATTGAGTATTCAAATGAAATATAGTAATAAGTTTAAGTAGCTGTTAATGCATTCCACAACTTTATGAAATAGTGAGCGTATATAAATCTTTTATATCCATCATATATAGGTTACATTGACGTGTAATAATTTGTAAGTGACTCTCAATAACAAATATGCATATTAACTAGTATTTTTTGAATAGTTTTTGGGAGGAAAAAGGTGGGAGTGCGGGGTAAAAGGAGAGAAAGGTAGATGAAATCCAGCTCATAGGGACAGGACCCCACGTGCCAGTTCACGGACTCGTACACTTCTCATAAACTATATGGAGGAGAGAGGAAGGACCCTTTAGCTGTCTCCTCGTCTCTAACGCTGGCAACAACCCCTGATTATGACTTCTTCCCCTTCTTTTCTTCCTCTTTCCAGTTTTAATTTGTCCGACCACCCCCTTTCTTACTTTCTTTCAGTATTTAAATGTCCTAAGTTTATAGTTGAGAAATTTAATTTTCAAATATATACTTATTGTTCTGTGGAACTTATAAACTTGTAGTTGATCCACATTTCTACTGCTATTAATCGCCAACCATCACTCATTGATTCCATTAAATAAGCCAAACTATATTAAACTCTCTTTTTTTTTGTTTAAAAACTATATTAAACTTAGTTGTTCTAAAGCAGCTTATTCTTTTGTATATATTGGTTATCTTAAACAAAGTTCATTTACTTAATTTTCCACATTGGAAATGTATGTTACTCTACAATTTTATATTTTTGTTTCGAAGAGATAATCGAGAAGCAAAATGCAAAGACAGAGTTGCTTATGCATAGTAGGATTATAATAAATGTAAAAAGAAATGTTTTTCAAATACGAAGAAGAACAAGACTATATATACAGCACTAAATTGACAAAAGCCTGATTCCAAGGCAGAGGCAGCTAGCGGATGAATTTTTCAAAGTCATCTACTCGTTTTTGATGAAACCATATCACTGCGTGCAGTCATATATATTGGAGAGAGAGAGAGAGAGAGAGGATGTGGAGAACATTATGGTCTTCCACTAACATAAGTAGTATTTAAAAAACTAAAAAGAAGATTAGTCTGGAAAATTAACTTTTTCTAAACGGGGTTTGACTGAAACTTTTGACTGTTTAATCAATTTACTAACGGTTTAGTTATTAGTTGTCTTTTTGCAGTTAAGTCCAGAGACTTTCGGTTTCATCGCCAGCCGCTCATTTGGTCAAGAGTATAAATGAGAAAGAATGACTTCTTTTCATCTTTTTCCTTTCTGGAATCCGAATGATCTGATCGGTCTATAAAATAATAACATTATAATAAGAGAGCCAGGCTATTACTAGGTCAAAGGGATCTTAACTGTTCTATCACCATGTTTTTTCTTGGCTGTTAGGACAGTTGGCCATGTAACATATTATGAATATTGGAATCGATAAGAGAACATGGGGTGATGTGTAGGAATATTATTCTCTATTCCTTTTGATAAGAGTCTATTTTAATCATATATAGAATCCTGAATTGGCCATGAAAGCATCGGACCATTGTCACAAAGACAGCATATTTACGGTTTTTATATATAATTATGTACTACAAAGTTAAAACAAATTTAAATGTCCAAATATATTTTATATATATATATATATATATATATACATATATATATATATATATATATATATGTATATATATACACACACGATTTGTTTTACATTTGTCTTCCATTCACCTCTTAGTCCATGAAAGACCCCTTCTTGTTTTTCGTCTCAAATATATCCCTCCCACTAATACATTTTTAGGGCGAAAAATTTAATCTGGTTTAATTGAAACTCTAAATGCCATGTATAATAGGGTTATATTTGAACATTTTTCAATTGTTCATTAATCCTTTTCAATGTTCAAGGGCTGCTAGTGTTATTGCAAAGGATACATAAACCATTATGTAGTATATTAGGGATAAATTTAGAATATGTTGTATGTTTACGTGGCTTCACCACAACGAATTTAGAGCCGAAATAGGATATATTTGAGTACGAAAAATAAGGGTGGAGATTTTTATGAACTGCTAAGTTAATGGCGGGAAAATGTAACACAAATATTTCAAGGGTAAATTATTACCTTTGTCAAACAAATGACTTGCCTGCTGATATCTAAAGCCAAACGATCAGAACTAATATTAAAACAAAAACATAAGGGGAAGAGAAAAAGGCAAAATGGCTCAAAATAACCATGTTATAAACCACAATCACGGTAAATGATGGGGAAGGTGGACCATTGAGTGTGAAGGCCTTACACAATAAAAACTAGATGTGGGTGGTCGTTAGGGTTTAATCAAATGAGGGAATACGATTCTCCCAACTGGTCTTGCAACTAGTACAACGTCATCAATAATGATACTAAAAGTTTTATACAATCCTAAAAATTGTGGACCCCCATTATCATCATAATTCCACAAACATATACTATACAAACTAAAATAATACCATTATTCCTATATGTTCAACAAAATCTTGATTATAAAATGGAATAAAAACAATAATTGCATAATATATATAATGTATAAAAAAAGAAACGAAAGGAATGATAAGTTGGAAAGAGTTAAGAGTTAAGACAGAAGCCAAATTATGCAAAAGAAAACAGAAAGAAGAGAATGCAAAGACAACTAGAGATGAGAAAGAACACAGAAGACTATTGATTGGAAGGGGAGGGTATTTTAATGCTGCGACAGAGAGGGCAGAGTCAAGTGCTTCTAGTCTCGCAGCTGTCATTCGTTACCCAAAGCCATTACCCCCACCCCTCCCCTCTTCGGGACGGAACTATAGTATTAGATACGAGTTGGAACGAATTCAGTAATTTTTGCTACACTTTATATTTGTATTATAAAATTTATTAAGTACGTATAAATATTTAATTATGAATCCATTAAATAAAACAAGCTATAATATAATAACAAATTCAAAACCCATAAATTTCATAGGCCTTTCTCCCCTCTGCCTTAAGAGTTTGCAGCTGTCGAATCCCTCTCTCCTCTTACAACATTTTTATTTCACTTTTATTTGTTAAACATATTAGCCGAAACAGCAGCTATAAACATCACTAAGCTATATTTGTTCCTACCCTTTTATTTCTCTCTCCATGATCCTTTTCTGCTACAAGACTCAGAGAGAAAGAGAGAGAAAAAGCTAGCAAAGGAAAAAAACCCATTACAAGAGGTGGTACATGAGTTATGCCATTGCTAACAAGACAACGGCCTAGCCATTCGATATTGTGAATAATATTCAGGGTTAATTCATTGGTTTTCTTTGCTTAAGGGACAAGTCAAACAACAACCTTACAATTTTATGCAGTTGAAGTTTTAGATATATGCAATGGCTTATCAGCATTATCGATCACCCTTTGGGGATACAACTTACACAAAAGTCTTTGTTGGTGGTCTGGCTTGGGAAACACCAACTGATATAATGCGACGTTATTTCGAGCAATTTGGAGAGATTCTTGAAGCTGTCATCATCGCAGACAAGAACACTGGCAAATCTAAAGGATATGGTTTCGTAAGTTCTATTGTTTCTCACATTATGTGATTTAATTAGTCGATCATTTGCTGATCAAAATAATGTATGATTTTGTATGGGCGGACACAGGTTACTTATCGTGATCCAGAATCGGCAAGAAGAGCATGTGAGAATCCAAACCCAGTAATTGATGGGAGGAGAGCAAACTGTAACATAGCTTCTCTTGGACGGCCTCGTCCTTCACCACCTCGAGGTACTCAACTTTTCTGTTTGATTGTTTATTTGACTAGTCAAACTTTATTTCTCGATAAAAGAACCACCACATTTTAATCATAATATATTTTAGATGAAATAATAAATAACCTTAAAATGTCCTAATTATGATAGGTAGGGGACAAGGAGGGAATCCTTATCAAGGAGGAGGAATACCACAAGGACCAACATCATCATCTTATAGTGCGGTGGCAGCAGCAGCAGCACCACCATTGCCACTACCTCCACCACCTGCAACTCCTATGATATATTCACCATATGGGTAAGTTAATTAATTCACTTAATTTTTTTTTGCTATTCAATTTATGTATTTGATTTTTTTTTTGTTAGTTTATGCTAGTAAATGAAAGAAAATATAATGGTCCATCATCTGATCATATACCGCAGAATGAAAAAGATGGGTGATAAAAATGGCAGGCATTGCCAGTGGTTTTACAACTGAGAAAACCTCTCATTGATGTTGTCGTATGCCTTTATATAATCATACAAATGGAAATAAATATTTATATATCATCTAGTAATTTTATTCAATGCAGGTTGGTATAGGCAGATCAATAATAAATAAATTGGTGAATGGTGACTGTTATGCACTGAGTTGTCAGTTGCAGACAACGTGTAATGCTTTTTTTTTTTTTTTTCTGTCCTTAATATTGGATTTTGGCTCGTCTAAACTTAAAACATATAAGTGGTGTACTTTAACATAAGAATGTTCCTTTGGTTTTCAATTTAGAAGGGGCTCAAATAGTTTGAAAGATAACTACTAGTAGTATGATTTATCGAAGAGCTCACTTTACTTTGTATACCATTTTATCAAGAAAATTTCAACCTTACTTTTTTCCTTTTCTTGTTTTTTGAAAATGAGAGATGAAGATAATGCTGATAAGAGCCATTTTGACTTTAAATCTACTTGCTTTTGACTTGCATGAATTTTATAATCAAATAGATATTTTTCTTATTGTATTGTTTATCGATACCTTTCCTTCACCTATTTCAACATTTCCTTGCATTTTTTATTGCTTGCAAAATAGATACATAGAGTTCTTTGTGAAACACTCACTTTTGTGGGTGGCCATTTAATTTAGTGATCCGGCCATCTTTGCATGCCCACGAACTAGTTGGCTGGGCTTCGATATTCTCACAAATAATGGACAGTGGTTTTGTTTACTTTCGATAATAATTTTCCGTCCCCTCTTTCTCTCTCTCTCTCTTTTTCTGTGACAGAAAAAAGGCTGAACAAAGACACTAGTTTGGTCTTTTTTAATTTTCCTTGTACTTTGAACAAGGCGTGATTGTTATAGGTATCATAAAGTATAATACTGTAGCACGAGTAGAAGAAAGTAACCAGCAATATTATACCACAACATATGAAATTCTGACATGCACATTATATTGCATTCTTTCAACCCGCTCCTCAGCATTCCAAATTGCTTCCTTTTTCAATCATCACTTTGGATGGTTGATCTTTCTCTTGTATCTTTTCTAGAAACTTTTTATTCTCCTATCACAAACATAATTTTGCTATACCCCTACGTTAGTCATCTGTAAAACATAACCAAATCTTCAAGAAATGCGACTACAATATAATATATCCATGTGTGGCTAGCTAAAAATTAAAACATGACAAATAAGGTACGTTTACATTTATGTGCACGTACATACAACATTTGTTACGCCCTTGTTTTGGTTGTACAAGGGGTGCTTGTCGCTCCATTGTTTGTCTCACTTACCTTGTTATAACACGTTGAGAGTACGTTCTTTATAGTAAGAGTCCTGTTTCTTGGGTACCTTTTACGTGAAAGCTGCTTGCACTAGTTCCATATTAGTTTCAAAGTACTACTAATATGGATCTTAATCACATTAATTGTAATGAGTTTGCAGCTTTATGTATGCAACTAGTTATTAAGCAAAGGGGCCATTTTCATTGTTACTGTTCTAGCTGTTAAAATTAGATTCGCTTGTCTAGGCAATTACAACAATCAAGTCCCGGGAAACTCAATGGTTCCTAGTTGACAAATTGATGAACTAGAAATTTGGAAATATACTAAAAATATTAGGGTTCTGAACACTCCTTTAGAACGATGCAGCAAATGAACGTTGAGGGAATAAGCTTCTGGTGCATTTGGTATGCAGAATATTTTTGGGGACATAAGTCATTTCCTGAAAAAAAAATTTCGAGAAATGTTTTTTGGTCTTTGGCGAGTGAAAAATGTTTTTTGAAAAAAAAAAAAAACTCCACTTATTAGAGTACTTGTCTATTACCTTGTACCATAACTTGATCACTTGATATGCTCTTTTCAGCGATTTCTCCATAAGAAGTTGTTATAAATTATTTATATACCTCTAACCAAGAAAATTTCTAAATGATACCCTTTGCTTTGTAAATATTTTGCAGGTATGCGACCTATCCTCCTGATTATTATCACCAAGTCAGTATGATTGCCCTTAGTCTTTCAATATTTTGAATTTTCCTTCTTTTACATTCAAACCGAAAATGAAAAAAGGTTATATGTATAATAATGACATGAGGGAAATTATAATGAACAGGGAATGTACAACCAACAGTACCAGCAAGCACAGTATTATCAGCAAATGTATGGAAGTTCATCGTCTCCATATTATTACGGATATTCCATGCAGGGATCAAGGGGAACATTTTCTGCTGCTCACCCCCAACGTTTTCAAGGCGGACCTGCCGCTTCTTATCTTTATTATCCTACTACTCCCTTGCCCGCCGATGCTGCTGCTGCTGCTTCCTTCTCCTCTTTCACTCACCCTCCTCCTCCTTTACTCCAACACCCTCCTCCTCCTGCCGCTACGAGGCTTCAATTTCCTTCTCCTACTACGGGTAAGTCTCTTTACGATAGAATTTAGTTTATGTATGCTGATAGTGTATAGCGGGAGCTTAGTGTACCCGGTTGCCTAGTGATAGTGTAAATAGTAGTCACTTTTACGCTATCAAGGTATTTTAACATGTACCAGGTAACCTACCATAGTTCGAGGTTACTATTCCCACTTAGGGACGGTTACCTATAGTTTTCTTTTAGATGACTCATAGTGTACAAGTGTATAGAAGTTAAAACTCTTTAACATCACATTTAAATGTGAGAAACAACATGTTATGTAACATGATTAATTAAAACTACATAAATAGGTTTTCATTAGGTGAAGTTGCAGAAAGAAAATATTAAATTATACTGTATATAATACGGTTACTGTATATTATAGTAAGAATAATAATAAGTGTATACATTTTATGCGGAAAGGTATTATAGTAAATTAAGATAGAGGGTATATAGCGGGCCATGTGGGGAACTCTAAGCATGTGACATGAGCTGTCTGGGGAAGGCAGTGATCTATCAATGGGTCAAATGAAAATCATATGCCAGGGAAGCATTTCTGAGTGTAAAATAACAGTAACTGCATGTGAGAATGATCATACAAATCTTAGACTAGATAAAATGCATGGTTCTAAATGGACAATGAATCAAGTGGCTGAATTTATTTGAATTCCCACTACCCCGTAAAAAAAAATTGTGCTATTTTAGGTACAACATGGTAACTAGTGATCTATTGTTTGTTCCAGTGCATGTCCTCATCTGGGAGATTCAATGGGGACCTTTTATTTCTTTCTTTCATGCTGTAGTGTACAAGATTGATTATTTAATTTGGCAAGAGTATTTTTTCAGTTTTCTCTTTTTCTTTTCGCGAATTATTAATATGTGCGTAGGAAGACTAAAACATATTTAAGAACTCTTGGTTGAAATATGGAGATGAACATATATGATTTAAATTGTACTAATAATTAGGCTGCGACTCCATTATTGGGTCACAAAAATTGTCAGTAACATGTTTCAAAAGTTTCCACGGACCTACACCTCCTATTGACTGTATATTTTGCAGCTGTTAGGAACTTAGGATTGAGTTGCGCAGCTCTTAGGTAACAGAATGTATTGATGAATATTAGTTATCCCATACAAATTGGAGGTAGGATTAGCATAGCTTACATATAAGATTCCAACTCAACATAGGGCTGTGCATATTTAGGGTAAAACCAATAATCCGAGCCAAAAATGGGGTTATTGGTCTATTGGTTGGGGTTATTGGTTTATTAGTTGTGCGACATGTTAGTGCTCTATGATCATTGAGATATTGGACTTGATTTTTGTAACAGCGATTAATTACGTTATAACTGATACATATAACTTAAACTCTTCTATGATTAAAATATTGATATTTTTTGTACCATTATAAACTGGCAGAATCACAGATTCCACAACAGACCTCAGGAGAAGCAACAGAAGCTGGGACTGTGACTACTGAGAGTCCAAACACATAGAAAGAGAGTACCAGCTCATCATCAAAGCATATTATAAGTCATGCATGGTGAAATAAAAAAAATAAAAAAAGTACAATCTTTAACAAAAAATTGACGGTGTTTCGTCATCAACCTCAGTGACTTTATTCAAAAAATCTATCCATAATTTTTCTTGATCCATGCTTAGTTATGTATCCAGCTGAATACTCCAGAGGAATATTGATCTCAACAACAATGGCTGGTAAAGATGGACTACTCAGATACATGGCCACTTCCTCTCTTCTTTCTTTATCTTTTTTTTATTTCCTTATTTCTTTTTCCTTTTAAACAAGGAAAGCATTTCAATTATTGTTCATTTATTTAATTTTTCATTTTACTAAACATCCTTTATTACTGTACGAACAATAGGACGGAAATATTAAGCCCTCAATAACGAATTATGACATATTTACCCCCTTATTAAATTTTTTCTCCAATATATTACATTCTTTTTTTCCTATATGTAGTTATTGGTTTATCATTTATTTATTTCCTTGTTTCTTTTAAGGTTGGAATCACCAAAAGTAAAAGACCAGAAATGAAAAAAAAAGTTTATTAAAGACACTATGTGTTGTTTTCATCTTAAATCATAAGCAACTGCTGACTGAAATAAGGAGCTCTCTTTTACCCAATCCTATGGAATGTTAAGGATAGTGCTTTCATAAAATTATTGAATATTAAAATCGATAATAATATCTAAGTGAAAACAAGAATATAAAGTAAATTCTTTAGATAATTATGAAGGAAATGACTTATTCCCAAATATATAAAAGGTAAATTGTAAAAAAGCTCCGGCAATCAAATATAAAAAATAACTTATTTTGTGAAAATTGTTTTCTTCATAGTAAACACACCCTAAGGGAGTACTCATATTCAGCTGAATTAGATGGCAATCACAGGATACAAAACCAATTCGTAGTTGTAAGTCATAGCAGCAATACGACGGACACAAGGCAACTATCAGATCGATAGAAGACCTTAGCAAGCAAGTTTCAATATGAACCTCGTAAAGGATACAAAGTGATAAATTCTCTTGGAAAAAAATATCCCAATGGAGATTTTCAAGTCAGAGCTTCCTTTTAAGTCTTATAGTATCTGTAGACACGATTTTACCAGGAAAATCAAAATATAAAGAAATAAACACACCAAAAAATTAAGAAAATTTAATATATCATATATGCACATTTAAAAAAAAAGTAAATATGATCTATTTATAATATAATATAATTTCCGACGAAAGGGTATCAATTGACTTCTCTTGCTCCGCCCCTGGTGTGTCTTCCTACCTGTTTCTCTTGGAAATTCCATGCGGAAAGACTAGCTTAGTAAATATTTCAAATTCCATGACACTTACATCCAAAAAGTAAGTGGTTCAGGTCATATGTAGCAAGGGAATGGGTCAGTTCGTCGAGTTACTGTTGGAACTAAGTTACTATAATCAACTAAACACGTAGTTATTTCATGGTTGACCTATGCAAGTTAGTTACAATATTCTTTGTAGTAATGCCTGCTAATTGTGATACCTGCATTTCTCAAATTTACTCCACCACACTATCTCCACTTTTGTAAATTCAATACACCTAACAATTAAATACAGTTGGTTCGTCGATCAATCAAATTACGCTTAACACTACATATTTAAGGTTACCTGCTCCCCAGCACACGCCTGTCCGAGAATTGACTTTTATTTTCAATGTTAAAAACCGCTACTAATAAAAATGAGGATATGAGCGTTAGTGAGAGATCCTTTTTGTGATTTTCGGTCCTTAATCAGCATTTAGAGTTAAGTAATCATCTCCCACCTGCAAAGCTACTACAATAGAAGATGTTGAATATCAAAGAAGGAATAATTAAACATTGTTACTACTAATTAAGATGTTGCCACAAATCTAAATCCCACTGCAGTGAGGCTCATGCAAATTTTAGAAAGCCATGGGCCACCCTAATTAAGTCTATTACATTGCATACCATAAGGAGCTAAAGTTGACAAGCAGCTGAGATTAACTATCCCTTCCCTTAAAACAAATTAGAGAACAAATTAATGTTGTTTACATTCAACGACCAACGCATTTTCTCCAGTGTCCTTTTCTCTGAATTTTCCCTCTTAAAGATAAACTATAGAAATTAAACCTAAGTACAAACATTCTCTTTTGGGGTTATAAAACACCTTGGATATCCTATGATGCTCCATTCTTTTCACTCATACTAGGTTTTATCATTTAATAAAAGAAAATACGCAAGGAATGGAGCGCTCGTATATGGCTTCGTCTTCTACTGTTGAAAATCAGATTGAACCGTTTGATTTCTTCGCAGAAAAAACCCAAAATGCATTTGAATTCCTTAGCTTGTCTCAGGCACCTGAAAAAGAAATTAGACTATCCAATGATCAAGAAAACCCTAATTTTTGCAACTGGCCTGACAAAGATGATGTGACTGTTGCGTTACACATTGGTCTTCCAAATTTCAGCAAGGCCTCTACTAATATTCCAATTGATCATAGCAAAGGAGATGGAAATATGGCTGCAGGCCCCCAATATTGGATACCAACTCCTTCACAAATTTTGGTTGGCTTCACCCATTTTTCATGTCACATTTGTCACAAAACTTTCAATCGCTACAACAATCTTCAGGTGCATTCTTTCATGCCTCAAAATTTCATAGAAGCATTCATTCTTTTTTCAAATATTCCATTATAGGTTTAACTTATATACATTGATAATGTATTATTGCGATTATCGTTATATAATGCCATCTTCTTTGGATCTACTACTAGAAATTAATCAATTTGTAGTCTCAGCATTCATAGTGTATTCCTTAATAATCTCATTTTTCAATAATTCAACCATTTTATTTTACGAGCAGATGCATATGTGGGGCCATGGTTCGCAGTATAGAAAAGGACCAGAATCGCTTAAGGGAACACAACCAAGAGCCATGTTAGGGATACCATGCTACTGTTGTGAAGAAGGGTGCAAGAACAACATAAATCACCCAAGGGCTAAGCCACTGAAAGATTTTCGAACGCTGCAAACGCATTACAAGAGAAAGCACGGGACAAAGCGTTTTGCATGCAGGAAATGTGGCAAGTGTTTGGCTGTGAAAGGGGACTGGAGAACGCACGAGAAAAATTGTGGGAAACGTTGGCTTTGCGTTTGTGGTTCGGATTTTAAGCACAAGAGGTCGTTGAAAGATCATATTGCGTCGTTTGGTGAAGGTCACGGTCCTTGTCCTCCTAATTCTTTTGAAGGGGTTGAAGTTCAGGAAACTGGAACATATTCTGTTTTCGTTTGATACGTTAAAGTTTCTTCAGGAGATTAACGTTCTTTCTTCTCCTTTTTGTTGCCAGTCCTAAGCGGTTCGTATGAATTTTCTACATGTTGTGTGCCTAAAGAATTGCAGCTTACAGCCCAAAATTAATAAACGTCGTTTTTCAAATATCAAAATAAGAACCGTCAACATCGTGTTGAAGCTAAAACAATAGTTGACTTAACTTAGTTCGTCGGTTTAAGCATTTGTTTTTCTCATTTTCTGTGTCCATCTCTAGTCGCAACTAGGGGTGTTCATAAATATCCGAAAAAACGAACCAAATCAAAAAATCGAACTAAACCGATATTTTTTTGTCTGGTTTGGTTTTGATTTTGAATTTTAAAAACCGATCAAATTTGGTTTGGTTTTGATTTAATAAAAAAATAATTAAAAAAATCGAACCTAACCGACTATAGAAGTAGCTATTTAAAATTTATTGTTACACCTATATATGTATATTGTTATACAAAGTTTCCAAAATATGGTGCATGTTAATCGTTTGTACTTTTAGTCTAGTTCTTTACTATTATAACAATCTAGTTCTTTGCCTTTACATTCTAGTTTGATTGGTAGTTTTCTTTTGCTAAATACAAGAATCTGTTTTATTTTAAAAATAATCTATTTTTAATTGAGTCCTTAAATTATTCATCACTGGTTCAATTATCATCAGTATATCTTGGTAAATGATAGACTTCTCAAAGAACAATTGATTTGATAGCGTTACATTGAAAATGCAATCACCGTTGTTTGATAGTGTATGTTTCATATTTAAGAAAAAATCGATAAATAACAGAAAAATCAAAAAATCAATAAAAACCGACATAAATCAAATCAATAAAAATCAGACTTAATTGATTTAGGTTGGTTCCAATATTTGAAAAATTATCTTACTTACTTTGGTTTCTTTTTAGGAAAAAACCAATTCAAACCGAAATACGAATACCCCTAGTCGCATCTGAACCGTGTAATTTGGCCGACTTATATTCATGCTACGTAAAATGGAGATGTATTAGCAAAGCAAAACAGCTATTTGCAACACTTACCTTTTGACCTTTATATTGCCAGTTTTTCGATTTTATTCACATATCCTGCCAAAACTTATTATACCTAATGATTTTAATGAATTTTATCTTTTACCATTCCTTAATGATTTTGACGAATTTTTGTTTCTTTAACTTGAAGTTTTGTACTACTCTCTGTTTCAATTAAAATGAGGTAGTTTGACTTGACATGAAGTTTAAGGGGAAAAAAAACGTTTGAAACTTGTGATCTTAAAACCAAAAACTTTGTGGGGCCATGATATTTGTGTGGTTATAAAAGCTTCTCATTAACGGTACAATAAGTAAAATGAAGAATTTAAAGTTGAATATATTTTTAAATTTAAAAATATGTCATTTATTTTGGAACAGACTAAAAAGAAAAATATCTCATCTAATTTGAAACGTAGAGAATAAAATTGATTCAAAGGGTTTCTACTAATGTCCAATGAGCTAGCTTGAGTTTCATACTACTTTTAGTTAGGCCCTTTTACGGACTATAACAACCGGATTCTCCATCAAAGTGAGCTTTAATGTTTTATTGGACTTCTTTACTTGGACCTCAAAAGATTGACATAGGTGTGTTGAGTGAGGAAGCTGTTGGACTTGCCTATTTGTAGAGAGAGATCCATTTATTTGAGCCCAATAAGCTGAATCCCTCTTTTGTCCTTTAAAATTGAGAAAAATTCAGGAATACCTACGGAACCAATGATATTAACTTGATATACCCATTAAGAATCACGCCCATTAAATAATTACAATAACTATCTATTTAAGCTTCAAAAGCCTGAAAGTTGCACCCAATTTTAACCGCCCAAATAGGACCATAACACTCAAAGAGGAAACACGCTCAAAGCAGCCACCAAAACCGGCTTCAAGCTGAATCACACTTAAAGCAGCCACCAAAATCACTTCAAATCAGGTTCTAATTCTTACAAGCATTTTCAATAAGTTTTAATAACACCCATCCGAATCTAAAGCCCAAAGAGTTATATTAAGCTTTTCAATTTCAAAACTCAAGCTTCTTCAATGGTGGACAAAAAATTTTTTTTCCCTCAATTATCAGCCATCAAATTCGGACTATAACCATGATTTTAGCTTTATACACAAATTATACTGTTATAGTATATTGTATAGTGTTATAGTCTATTGTTGCAGTATATTGCATATAATTGTGATATGCTATTGCAGTATATTATATACTATTATAGTATATTATTATAGAGTTGTATGTCTTGTATTATACTATTGCAGAGTTGTATATTATAATAAACTATATAATATTATTGCATACTCTAACAATATAGTGTATATTGTAGCAGTATACTATTGCGTAACTATGTTTCTTCTTTAATTTTCTGCTAAATATTCGATCATAATTACCTTAAATCAGCTCCCAAAGCAATCAAATTTTAATATGAACTTTCCAAAGGCACTATAAAAATATTTTATAACACCGATTTCGAATCAAACAATAAATTTTCAAAATAAAAATTTAAATTTAAGAGCTTCAAGCTCAACAATGTTAGGTCTTCAAGCTCACACAAAAATTCAGATACGAAATTTGAAAAAAAAAATTTAGAGAAAAAATCTTTAAAATTTTTATTGCACTAAACAACAAGAAGTGCCAAATCCGACCAAACATGGGGTTTGGTTGATCTTCAAACTCACACAAAAATTCAGATCTAGAATTTTAATAAAAGCCTTAAAAAAAAAATTTTATTTTATTTCACCAAACTACAAGAGGTGCCAAATCCGAGTAAATATGGGGTTTTGGCAGAAAAGTTATGGGTTTTTATGAAAAATGAATGGGTCAAGTGAATCCATACTTCTTCACAAAGAGAAAGCTATAGGGTTCAATTAAAAGGGGAAGGACATCGTTTGGTACGATGGGTAAAATAAAATTAGAGGGGGAAATGAAATGGATAGGCTGGGTAATAGGTTTGCGCCGCATATGTAAAAAATTATAACTAATTTCCAAATGTGCAAAGTCAAATATTGTTTTGGGTATGATAGGCATTTAGAGTTATTTCCTCTTTAAAATTTAATATACATTCCACTGTCAAGAGTCAAAGTGCATCAATAGTTACCAATTAGATCAACAAAGTCCAAGTTTTAGGTATGAATACTTATTGAATGGACGGACTTCTGTAATATTGCCCTAGTTAATTGCCTCTTAATTACACAAAAAATTATGTGGCGTGCTCTCGTATAGGGTTAGTTAGCTGAATATCCTTGTAATTGGTGGTATTTAATAAATAATTTCCATGTCCTTTCTTTTGTGTAGGCTTCAGCTAAGATTTACCGACATTGTAGGATTCTGTACCAAATGCTATAAAGTAATATAATATTGGTAAAACGGCCTCTGAGCCATCTAAACTTGCACCCATTTGCCAACCTGATAAATGAAATTAAAAATTTTCCATTTAAACACTTATACTTGACGGAATGAGTATTAATAAACACATCCGGCTGAGCGTGTTCTTCGACCGCTATGACACAGTTGACACGTCATATTTCTAACCTATTATTATTTGACATATGTAATTTATATGTTCCAGTCTTTTTTTACTAATTTATTAAAAAAAAAAATTCTTTTCTCTTCTTCTACGCCATGGCAACCCCACCATCATCATATGTTTCATCCACCATAGACCTCATCTTCGTCCACTCTAAAATCCCCCAAATCAACTATGAACTTCATCTTTTTCCACTCTAAAACTCCCAAATCAATTAAAAAATCAATTTCTTGAATATTTTAACTTTTTTTTCGTTCTATTCCTTTTATTATATTTTCTAGCATCGTGGAGGAGCTACTAGAAGGGGACGGAAGAAATAGGGGTATTGCATGAAATATTTGAAAATTCTGGTAGAATTCAACTCTCAAAATCCTAACATTCAAATCTGCAATATTTATAGCTAAAAGTTCTGCTATGTCATACCATTCTGTACCAAATTACATTTTCAAAAAATACTTTATCGAACGACACAGATAAACTATAACTATTCGGTAGATTTTGATAAATAGTTTAACAGATAGGTTGATTATACTGTCACGACCCAAAATCCCGACCTGGTCGTGATGGCGCCTCTCGTGAGGACAAGGCAAGCCAAACCAATACAACTGCTCTTAAACAGTTAAACCATGTAATTTAAAACAAGAATAAATAAACAACAAGGTAGTTCGGAATATATATATATAAAGTACCATCCCGACTACAGCCCTCAGATCGGGGTGTCACATAGTCATGAGCCACTAAAGAAGGCCTAAAGATAATATAACTATTACAATATCTTAAGCACAATTGTTTGAAAGAAGTAAAGTCAACAAAAGAAAAGAGTCACGGGGCTGCGGACGCAAGCAGCTACCTCGTAATCTCCGAAGCTCCGAATCAGCAGTAGTAGTCAGTACCTCGGAGCGGGACCGCTAACGCCTGAATCTGCACACATGGTGCAGGGAGTAAAGTGAGTACTTCCAACTCAGTGAGTAATAAATGTAAATAAAGACTGAAGGTAAGAAATCACATAATGCACAAAAAAACATCATTAAAATGGTAACCATGTGTAAAGTCAGGTAGAAACTCCTTTCAAATACATGCCCCTCGGGCTTAACATCATTTACAACAGTAAAACCTTTTCAAAATCCGATTACCAGTTGTCATTGTTACCAACCGTAACCCTACAGTTGTCATTGTTACCAACTGTATTATCAACCCATCTCCGGTTATCAGTTGTCATTGTTACCAACTGTAACCTACAGTTGTCATTGTTACCAACTGTACTATCTTTCATTATCGGTTATCATTGTTACCAACCGTGACCTACAGTTGTCATTGTTACCAACTGGGTCATCATGATGGGTATCCTGCGCTCACTGTGGGTGGTTCAGACGTCCGGAAGGGGCTTTAGCGGCCCAAGCGCTATTTCATATCTCGTGGCGGCGTGCCACCCGATCCATATATAACGATCATTTGAAAACATCATTTAATTTTCCAAAACCAAGTTCAAATAACGATTCAAAGCATTTTAAATACCCCTGAAGGGTTTACATAACTGGCGTGAAGCCCAAATATGACTAAAAGCCCAAATCAATATAATATCAAATCAATTTCAAACAGTTATATAGTAAAATCATTA
>MCJB01000321.1:0-19279 GCA_002018475.1 Nicotiana obtusifolia | reverse complement strand
GTTTCTTCTATTATCATATTTTGTGGAGTATTATATTCTAATCTTCTAGATGTACTTGTTCTAGATGATGATGATGGGGTTTCATAACTCAATCTCTTAGATGTATTTATTCTATCTCTAACAATTTCTAAATCTTCTTCTATATCTATTTCTTTGTAACTATAATCATTTTTATCTATAACAGTAGCAATTTGTTCAAAAGGATCTTCTATTTTTTTTTATTTATCTTATTTTTAGCAGTTATTTTATGCTTAGTTGTTAAAATGCATAAGTTTTTACATCTTGCTGTAAATATTTTACTTCCTTATGCTAGTTCTATTCCTGACATTTTCCAGTATAGTACTAATGATTTATCTATGTTTCTATCTTCTATTGCTACCGAATAATTTGCACTAATAATAAATTTAAATTTTTGATATATTAAATTTTCTCTTATTGCACTTATTATGCTTTTTTCTATAGGGTGTATAATTCTATCATCTGCTAAATATATTTCTATAGGTGTATCTATTCCTTCTCTAAAACATGCTTTAATTAATATTTCTGTTCCTCCTAAGTGTACATATTTAATTGGATTTTTAGCTCTTATATCTTGTATTTCTTTATTTATTGTTTTCTTATTTATGATTGGTATTTTTGCTTTTCCTTTAGTATATTTACAATCTATTATATGTTCTTTTTGACTTATTATGTAATATTCTTCTGTTTTTCTTTTAAACCAATTTTTTATTATAGGTACTTCTAAAATTTTATCTACGCTTAAGTCTAGTTCTTTACCTTTTATTTGCTCAAACATATTATTATCAAAGATTATTTTTTGTTCATATGATTCTTCATCTTGATATTCTTTTTGTTTAATTATTCGTATATCTTTTTCAGTCATACTCTATCTCTTCTTCATCTATATCAGTTATAGTTTCAGTTTCAGATAATTCGTATATACTATCTTCACTTTCTATTTCATAGTCTATATAATCTATTTGGGTATAGTCATCATTTTCTATTGTAACTTCTGTTATTTGTTTTTTCTTTGGATCTTTAGGTATTTTACAATTCCTAATTTTCCACAATTGTAACATTTACATTCAGATAAATTTTTCTTTTGCTTATGTAGTCTTTTATTTTTATAATTTTTTACATAATATCTTTTTCTAGGCCTTTTATACTTATATTTTATTCTATAAGGTGTTTTCTTATATTTTTGTTTTTTCTTTTTATAATATTTATCTGTACATCCAAATTGAGGTGCTACTTTTGTTTTACAACATGCTAAATTTTTCATTAATATTTTTTCCATTTTCATATTTTCTTTATGTTTTTCACACAAATTTATAAACTATTTTTGTACAAATTTTATTCTAGCTCCTAGGGTATCTACAAATCCTGCATCATTCCAATCTGTTATAATTTTTGAACTAAAAGGTTCTGGTAGTTTAGTATAGTATAGGTTTCTTATTTCTTTACTTTCATCTATCGTATATGTTCCTTTGTAGTAATATTCTATTTTGGGACAAAACTGGTCCAAGGGAATAAGAGTGCAATGCGTGCTTTCAGACCTAACATCCTATATGGCCCCTTGTTTGATACCTGCCAGAGTTAGTTCGTAATGCAAATAAAAGAAAAAATAAAGAACATGGCCATATCTTAGCAGTAATACCACTTTAAGTGAGTTATATTCCAGCTTTTCGGTATTCGTTTACCATCCATCAATCCGAGCTTGTAGGAACCCTTTCCGGTGATTTTAATGATACAATAAGGTCCTTCCCAGTTTCCTCCCAGCTTTCCCTCGTTCTGACTCCGTGTGTTCGGCGTGACCTTTCTTAATACTAAGTCCCCGACGATGAAGTATCGAAGATTGGCCCTTCTGTTGGAATACCTCTTGATCCTTTGCTTTTGAGCAGCTAAACGAACAAGGGCCCGTGTTCGATCGACCCTGAATACTGCGGAGCCACTTTAGCATGGAAAGAGATTTCAGGATTGAAGGGTTGAAGATCAATAAGATTTAATGTAAAGGCCAAACAGTCAAATGAACCATGCTCAAATAGATTGATCGAACATTGACACAAAACTTGTACACATACATAGCAGAATAAGGTGAAATCTCTTCTTTGCAAATGTCTTGTCTTTTAAAACTTTTCCTTTACATTTCTCAAGGAATTCCCTACTTCCAATCCCCTAAAGGAAATGGGCCCAAGGGCCGCCTTAACCCGAGTTCAAATAATCACTCTCTCACTCGGGGACTGCCGTCCGAAAAACTAACTCAGATGGTCCAAGTTACTAGATCTCGGGGGCATGAGACCTATTAGGCAATGCCCGAATTTAAAGGCTAAGGCCGTTCTGAGTTAACAGCACTCGAGGGCACAAAGCTTATTTGGCAACGCCAAAATTAAAAGGCTAAGGCCGTTCCGAGTTAACAGCACTGAGGGCACAAAGCTTATTTGGCAAAGCCCGAATTAAAAGGCTAAGGCCGTTCCGAGTTAACAACATTCGAGGGCACAAAGCTTATTTGGCAACATCCGAATTAAAAGGCTAACACCTTTCCGAGTTAACAGCACTCAAGGGAACAAAGCCTATTTGGCAAGGCCCGAATTAAAAGGCTAAGGCCGTTCCGAGTTAATAGCACTCGAGGGCACAAAGCCTATTTGGAAACGCCTGAATTAAAAGGCTAAGGTCATTCGGAGTTAACTGCACTCGAGGGCACAAAGCCTATTTGGAAACGCCTGAATTAAAAGGCTAAGGTCATTCGGAGTTAACTGCACTCGAGGGCACAAAAGCTTATCTGGCATTTCCTGAACTATAGAGGCTATGGCCACATATACACAGCTCGGAGACATCTGAAAAACAACAAGGCATTGAAATTTCGCTGATCAATTCGATCGAGTTTTTGCTAGACCTGCAGATTTTGACCATCAGCCACTGAATCAAATTCATATAACTTACATCATGAGTCTATCGGTACTTATCAGAGTAAGAATTAGAAGCTCGTATAGTGAAAATATGAGGCTCATATCGTTTCTCGTCATTAATCTCCAAAAAATGAGGGGACTATCTGTATACGGTCGAAATCGGGCTCGACTGTATACGGTCAAAATCGGCTCGACTATTGCACGATAGATCAGGCTCGGAGCGCGAACTATTAAAGATCGACTGTGATACCCCGTAAATTCACCTATGTGATTATGCAGTAACGTGGTAAGTGTGTATGGGCCTAAGAATAAGAAGAATGGTTGAAATATATTGAAAAATGTTAAGAAAAAAGGGCGGGAAAACAAAATGAACGAAAGGCGTTAAAAAAAAAAAGAGAAGAAAAGAGAAAGCGATGCATTGTGGAAAATGCGATCCGCGAAACCCACATGCGGACCGCGAATCTGTCACGAAGTGAGGCAGAAGCCTAGGTTGGCTTCTTGTAGAAAAAAGCGACGGCAATGTGAGAAAACCGAACTGCGAAATGGGAAAAGCGGTTCGCGAAATCAACAAGGCCATCGCGAACTGAAGCAGAAAGTTTAGGCGAGAAAAGCGACGGAAAAAGCGGTTCGCGAAATGGAAAAGCGAACCGCGAAATTGCCCATCCACGTCGCGAACTGAAACAGAAACTTGGGTCGCATTTCGCGACCAAAAAGCGGTCCGCGAAACCCAAAAGCGAACCGCGAGATGCCCCTTCTGCGTCGCGAAATCAACATTTTGCTGAAATTTAGTTTTTGACTCTTTGACCTATAAAAGGCACTCAAACTCGTTTCCATTTCATTTCATAAGACCCAAACACATCAGAAAACCCTCAAGAACATCTCTCAAAGAACCCACAAGCCCTAATCGATTCCTCTTCATCCAAACACATGAATCAATGAAGAAAGCATAAAAATTGAAGAAGAAAGAAGAAGCCCTAGCTGAAGCTTGTCTCTTGCAAACCCAAATCAAAGGCAAACTTAAAGATTGATGAATCAAGAAAGAGTAATGGGTTAATCAACATGCAAGGTAAGTTCTTCCACCCATTTACTTAGGGATTCTTAAAATTCCATCACATGCATGTAAGAATCCATGAAAATGAGAAAGAAAGCTATGGGTCTAAACTAAACACCACCAATAGAGTGGGTCATGAACGATTTTGAGTTGCATGTGTCATAATCATGCTTAATAAGACTAAGAAGGAAGAAATTAGGGAAAAGCATCACATAAACTTCTGAGATTGGATAATAGTAGCTATGAAGCATTGTAGAGTAACGATTGAGTTGTTCCCAAATTGTAGATTAAAGAGTTGGAAGCGGATGCTATATAAATATATGCGTTCCAGGTATGTAAGACTATACCGTTCTTTCTTTTGCACGATTCTTGTCGAATACAATGTCTCAAAGAAGCCCCAAAAGAATACTCTATTTCTTAGAAGCTAAGAAAGCTTATATTGATTCCCTCCTATGGAAGATTCTATATGCCGCTATTGTTTGCAATTGTGTTACTTATTAAGTACAATCGTTGTAAGAATTAAAGTGTTATGTCACGATGAGAAAGAAAGAGTAATAAGAATAACAAGAAAGAACGTAAGTCACATATGAGCTTGCTATGAATTGAATGTATATGTATGTTAGTATGTGTTGAAACTCTCCCTATGGACAGATTATCCTTGCTATGTGATTTGCAATGCATAATGTGGATGAATGCGTGTATGCTTGATTGTTGTGTTGTGACCGACCCTATTGTGGCCGGGTAGTTATGACCGAGCTTGATATGCCGGGTATGAGCCCAAAGAGGCATGTATCATTATGACCGAGCTTGATATGCCGGGTATGAGCCCAAAGAGGCATGTATCATTATGACCGAGCTTGATATGCCGGGTATGAGCCCAAGGAGGCATGTATCATTACGACCGAGCTTGATACTGCCGGGTAAGGTGATGAGTACAGTTGTGATATGATTATGAGCCCAAAGAGGTATGTATCATTATGACCGAGCTTGATATGCCGGGTATGAGCCCAAAGAGGCATGTATCATTATGACCGAGCTTGATATGCCGGGTATGAGCCCAAGGAGGCAGATATCATTATGACCGAGCTTGATACGGCCAGGTAAGGTAATGAGTACAGTTGTGATGTGATTATGAGCCAATGAAGGCATGTGTGTGTGTGTGATTGTATGTGATAATGATAATTAGTAATAGTGGTTATGAAGCCACAGAGGCATGATTTTGATTGTGGTTCCGTAAGGACATGTGCACAATGATTGTTTAAATAGAACGGCTATACGATGTATATGTTGTGATGATGTACTTAACAGTAATAAGCAGTAAAGCAGGTGTAAACTAAAGGGATGAATACTTAATGCATTTGATATAATGAACATGTGAGAATGAAGTGTGTCTTAAATCTCTGAAATGATGGAAATGAGTTCCATAATGGATATGTTAAAGGTATGCTGCCCTCAGAGGTAAATTCCGGTATTATAAGTTGTCTGCTCCTACCGTATTGCTTATGCTAATGCTTTCAGTTATATTCCTGTCTTACATACTCAGTACATTTTCCGTACTGACGTCCTTTATTTGTGGATGCTGCATATCGTGCTGCAGGTCCAAATAGATCGACAGGCGAAGTTCCTCCACCGCAGTAGGTTTTCAGATCAGCAGACATAGCAGGGTTCATCTTCCGGACCTGCTATACTTGGGTATGCCTTTTTGTATAAGAGTTTTTGGGCATGTCGGGGTCCTGTTCCGACGTAGGTTATGTTTTGTTATATATGTACTCCTTAGAGGCTCATTAGACAAGTTGTCAGTATGTATAAACAGGAGTTGGGCTATGTGTAATTTTGTCGCCTAGTTGGCATCATATGAATTGTGTGTATGGTTTTGTATACAGCCCAGTGGGTTACGTTGTGAATGAACGTATGTTTATGTTATGATATATCGTTGTGACAGGTAATGTCATTATAGTTGACAGGTATAATGTCGTTATTGCCGTGTTGGCTAGTATGTGCACCTTATGAATAATAAGGGTAGTCATGTACAGGGTTCGCCGGTACTCTGCAAGCAGGGTTCGGTGCCCGGTCGCGGGCCCCCGAGGTTGGGTCGCGACATCGACCCCGAGTTTCATCAAAGAAGAACACGAGGCCAGAATGTCCGACCTCGAGAACACCGAGCCCGTGATTCGAAACCGATCTTGACACCGAACATGCCCGAGGGAAGATCGCTGAACATAAAGAACGGAAAGCCAGAATATCCATAGTGGGATGAGCATCGCGGCAGGAATCTCAGCACAAATCAATGGAACCGCCTAATAAGCAAATCAAGGGATTTTTAACCTTATATAGAGTCGTACCTAAAGTAGGATTCCCCTACTATATAAAAGGGGGTCTAATTATTTGTAAAGAAACTTTGAATCTCATCATGAAAGATAGCAATAGACTGATCTCTTTAATTATTATTGTCTCATTATTCTATTTCCAACCTCGATTTCAATATTTTTGACCCGAGGGTGGTCAACATACAAGGCTAACTCTGCCTAGCTTGTGTGGTTTGCATTTATTTTTATCGTTAATTCTAGTTTCAATTGGATTTCTCATTTTTGTATCAAACTAGATCACGATCCTTAAAACCGCGTATAAATTTAATTTTTATTCGATTTTGAGGGTAAACATAGTGCTCCACTAAACTTTGATAAGACCTTTGAGATAGAGTGTGATGCAAGCCAAGTAGGTATTGGAGCGGTTCTTATGCAAGATGGAAAGCCTTTAACCTATTTTAGTGAAAAACTTAAGAGAGCTTGTTTGGGGGTACTCTAACTATGATAGGGAGTTGTATGCCTTAGTGAGAGCCATAACTACTTAGAGACACTACCTTTGGCATAGGGAGTTTGTTGTTATGACCGATCATGATGCTTTGAAGCACCTTAGAAGCCAAGGTAAATTGGGCAATAGACATGCTAAATGGTTGGAATTTTTAGAGCAATTTCCTTATGTGGTTTATTATAATAAAGGCAAGGAGAATGTAGTAGCGGATGCACTTTCTAGGAGATATGCCTTATTGAGTACTTTGTCTTGTAAGTTGATAGGAATTGAGAGCTTGAAAGATCTTTATCCTAGTGATGTTGACTTTGGAGAGATATATTCTAAGTGTGAGAACCATGAATATTTTAAGAGAATCCCCAAGATAGAGGAAGAATGTCTTGACAAAGAAGAACATAAGGAGAGAAAGAAAGAGTTAGCTCACCTTAGAGGAGAGAGAAGGTTTTTCAAGGTTGATGGATTTTGCTTAGGGAAGGTAGACTTTGTGCGCCTCGTTCTTCTCGGAGAGAGTTGCTAGATATATAGGCACATAGTGGGGGTTTGATGGGCCATTCTGGAATTCATAAGACTTTAGCCATTCTTGAGGAACACTTTTATTGGCCAAAAATGAAAGGTGATGTTGTGCATATTTGTGAAAATTGTGTTGAATGTAAGCATGCTAAATCTAAGTCTAATCCTTATGGTTTATACACCCCTCTCCCTATTCCCAAAGCGCCATGGCTTGATATTTCTATGGATTTTGTGCTTGGTTTACCTAGGACAAAGAGGAGAAATGATAGCATCTTTGTGGTTGTTGATCCTTTTTCTAAGATAGATCATTTCATACCTTTCCATAAGAGTGATGATGCTACACATGTACTTGATATGTTTCTGAACAATGTGCTTAAGTTGCATGGGGTTCCTAGATCTATTGTTAGTAATAGGGAGATCAAGTTTGTTAGTTATTTTTGGAAAGACCTTTGGAGTAAAGTTGGCACACATTTGAAATTCTCTACTTCTTTCCACCCCCAAGCCGATGACCAAACCAAAGTGGTCAATAGGACCTTAGGTAACATGCTTAGGGCCATGGTTAAGGGGAAGCTTCCTTTTTGGGAGGAGCATTTACCATTGATTGAGTATGCATATAATCATTCTTATCATTCTTCTATTGACATGACTCCTTTTGAATGTGTGTATGGTTTTAATCCCCTCAACCCTTTGGATCTAACTCCTTTGTCTCAAGATGTGATTGCTAGTTTAGATGCCAAGAAAAGGGCCAAGTCTATGAAGAAGATTCATGAGAAGGCAAGACATCAACTTGAGAAAATGAATGACAAAGCGGCTCTAGGGCCACAAATGAAGAAAGCGGATGATATTTTAATCCGGTGATTGGGTTTGGATTCACTTGAGGATGGAAAGATTCCCTCAAAAGAGAGAGAACAAACTTCTACCTAGGGGAGAAGGCCCCTACCAAGTTCTTGGAAGGATAAATGATAATGCATATAGGATTAATATTCCTAATGATCTCCTTGTTCAGGATGTCTTTGATGTTAGTGACTTGAGTCCTTGTGTTGTAGGTAATGATGGTTCAAATTCGAGGACGAATTTTTCTCGAGGGTGGGGGGGATGATACACCCCGACATTCACCTACTTCATCTAGACTATTCACAAGACGCCAAGCAAAGGAGTTGCAATATCTTGGATTGTTGATTATGAAGCTTGAAGCATCCGAAAGAGTTTTGGAGAAGTCTCATACACATTACAATGTGTTCCAATGGTTTGAAGACCAAGAATTGAGGCACGAGGATGGACTTGGAGTAGCTTCTACCCAAAGTGGCTAAATAGCATTAGAAGTCACTCTTTGGGGCTATTTTAGGAACTCCTTGGACCTAAAATAGCACTAGTATAAATAGCTAAGAATTAGTGCCTTTAGAGTTATACTTGATGAATGATAAACTTGAAGACATGCAAGTCTCACTCTTTACTTATCTTTTAATTAATGCATTTATGTTTATGCTTTAATTCCTTTATTCCTTTGTTTATGCTTTCATTAGTGCTAAATTAGTCTTAGTTAGTGAGTAATTAGTAGTGAATGCTTAATTGCTTAATTACTTTATCCGGATTTTCAAGAGTTGCCAATATCTTGAGGGTTTTCATAACTTAGGGTTACAATTGATTGAGTTCATAGAGGTAATTAGGCTTCATGCCCTAATTGGTTCTTGTTCTTCCAGTCAATTGTAGGTCTAGCTCTTATTGTTGGTTCCGCGTATTTTGTTATATCCGTGTTTTTGTTCATAATCTGTATCAACTACACTTCTTCACCTTGCGTGCAGATCTTATTGATGCTGCTGTGTATGGCGAGGGCTAGCATTAAAGTTGTTCCTGCGTTCCAGTAATGGCTATCACTTGTCCTTGGTAGATTTAGATTAAATTCTATTCATTTACATTTCAAGCAAATATTGTATTTATTTCATTCCAGTTTTGTAAATCTAAGTCTTAGTGGCTCATGATTTGTTCTACCAGTCTTTAGGGACTTGTATAAAAATTCAGTTATTCATTTTTAGCTCTTATCATTATAATTATATTGTGTTTTATTGTTATTTTGCATACCTAGCGGGTTAGGCTAGGTACCATCACAACGGGTTGGATTTTGGGTCGTGTCATTTTGGTTTTAAACACAAAGCTTTATCGATACAAGCTCAATAGATGCCAGAAAATACTAGATTCTAGCAGCGGTTCTAACATTCCGACTGGATCTAGTTGGGGTTCTAATTCTATCCAACAACAGTTTAACCCTACTACTGGTGGTTTACCACATCCCTAAAACAAAGATAGAGATTGGGAAAATATAGAAAAAATGGCCGCTGTTTGTGGCTTACCTTTTATTTTTCCTTCTTACCCTGCTTTTGTGCATTATATACAAAAACGCATAGTCCTGCTTTTCAATGTTTTCCTAGAACCACAGTTAGAAATGATGTTTTAAAATTTCAGAGTGACTATCTTCAGTATATACATTGTGCACTTTACCACATACATTGTAAAGTGTCTATAATTTCTGATATAGGTCATTGTCCTAATGGCAATTATAATTTAGCTATTACATCTTATTGGATTGATCATAACTGGAACATGCAAAAACATATTATTGGTTATGAATATGTTGATTCAAAACACACTGGAGCATGTATTGCATCTACTGTTCTAGAAATTCTTCAAATTGTATGGTCTTATTGAGCATGTTTTAACTATTACATTAGATAATGCTTCTGCTAATACCACTGCAGCAAATAGCTCAAAAGTAGAATTTTCTCTCTTAATGATTTAATTTTTCATGTTAGATGTGCATGCCATATTTTTAGTTTGGTTGTAAAAGATGGTATTAATATATTTCTTGATTCTTTTACTAAAATACAATATGCTCGTGCTCATACTTATCGTGCTAATAAAGTGACTAGAATTTAGGAATTTAAAGAATGATGTGCATATGATGAACTTCCATATAGAAATGTCACAAGAGATCTTTGTACTAGATGGAATTCTACTTATGAAATGCTAAAAGTTGCTTATGTGTATCGGTCACCCATAAAAATGGTATTTAATGCACATAATGCTAACCCTGTTGATCAAATTGTTGAGTCGGATTGGGATAAATACATGAGCTTACAAAAGTTTTAGAAATCTTTTATTATTCTACATAATAATTTTTTGGTATATATTATCCTACTATTACACAAATATTATGGTATATTTGTAGAATTTATGTTGTATTTGCTAAGTATAAAAGAAATTAGGACTATGCACTGGTCGTTAAAGAAATGATTTCGAAATTTAAAAAGTAATTTTTCATATTCCCCAATTTTATATAATTTCTATCATACTTAACCCATCTTTAAAATTGAAACTTACAAAGTGACTTGTTCGTAAAATTTATGAGAATTTAGAAATTTCAGAAACTAAAAATCCAACTGTCGAAGAGTGCCTAGCTAACATATATCTTCATGCCAAAGTAATGTTTGAGACAGCTCCAGAAAGTCTACATCCTTATACACTTTCTAAGGCTAGACTAGAAGATGAAGTGTGGAAGGTATGGAGGAGTTAATAAATCTAGATTCTACTGGTATTAAAGATGAACCTGATGCTTATCTTAATTAGGAATTGGAACCTATTAATGACGAAGAAGGCAAATAGTAGCTTTTAGCATGGTGGAGGGGGCATGGAAAGGCATTTTCAATACTTTCAAGAATGCTTAGAGATGTACTGGCTATTCAAGCATCATCAGTAGTTTCGAAAATTACATTTAGCGCGGCAAAAATTCAAATGGGAGACCATATGAATTCATTAGCAGAGGACAGCCTAGATATTTCCGTCTTATTCGGAGAGTGGATTAATATAGAAAGAAAAATTCTTGTTTTAGAACAATTAACCACTAATAAAAAAGAAGAATACAAACATGGAACTCATGGAATATCGAGCGACATTGCCAATTTCAAAAGGAGGTTCCCACAGATATTATACGAAAGTTAGAACAATGTTATATAGGATAGTATATATATTAGTATGATAATTTATAATTAGCTAATTAGAGACCTTATTCAAACCGAACCTTTCCTAGAAGGTGGCTTTGCAGATTAGGTGCTTTTCTTTAGGTGCTCTTCAAAAGACTTGTATTATGTATGAAATTTTAAATTTCGGATAAATAAACTAAAAGTCTTTAGCCTTGACTTTTTTTATGAATTGTCTTACTTAGTGCAAGTACTTGTAACGACCCGGCCGGTTGTTTTGAGTATTGTAGCCATGTTCCCCCATTTATTCCTTATTCTGTGTTCGTTTGTTGTTATGTGACTTGCCGGGGTGGTTGGTTTGGTTCTTGGGATGTTACGTAGTGATTTGGAATACTTAGTCCCAAGGTTGGAAGCCTAAGTTGAAAGAGTTAACCGGATGTTGACTTATGTGTAAATGACCCTGAAATGGAGTTTTGATTGTTCCGATAGCTCTTTATGGTAATTTTGGACTTAGGAGTGTATCTGGATATTGATTTGGAAGTGCTTTGGCTTGAACTGGCGAAAGTTTGAAAAGTTGAAGTTTGGAGAGTTGAGAAGTCTTACCGAGAGTTGCCTTTGTTGTTAAGGGGCTCGGATTTTTGTTCCTGAAGTTGGAATAGGTCTGTTATGCCATTTATGACTTGTGTGTAAAACTTGAGGTCAGGTTTGATAGGTTTCGACATCAATTGTAGAGGTTGGAAATACATTAGTTTCATTAGGCTTGAATTGGGGTATGATTCGTGTTTTTGATGTTATTGATGTGAGTTGAGGCCTCGACTAAGTTTGTATCATGTTTAAGAACTTGTTGGTATATTTTGATGGGGTCCTAGGGGCCTCGGGTGTAAATTAGATAGAAATCGAGATCAAAATTGGACTTGGAGGATTGCTGAAGCAGCTAAAGTCTGGTGTCATTGCACCAGCGGTGGGAGTGGCTGCAGGTACGGTCACGTAGGTGCGGGGTGAGTCGTCGTAGATGCGAGATTTCGGAAAGAGGCCTTGGAGCGTAGGTATGAGGAAGATTTGCGCACCTACGAGGTCGCAGATGCGGGAAGTGGAGTGCAGAAGCGCATTTTGCGAGGGGAGGGATCTTTTCGCAGAAGCGGAGTCGAGGGCGCAGGTGCGACTCCGCATGAGAGGAGTCTGGTCTGTAGCCCGAAGGTAGGGGACCTTCCGGGCAACCACAGAAGCGGACGTTGGACCGCACTTGCGGGACCGCATAAGCGGTTAAGTGGACCGCAGGTGCGAGATGCCTGGACCGAAGATAAAATCGAGGGTTTTGAGAGGGGTTTCACTAGGTTTCAAGAGGTAAAAAACTTTTGATCATTCTTGTTCATTAATATTGAATACCCATGGATTTCTACACCTAGATTATGTATTTTTAAGGTAGAATTTGGGGGAATTTTGGACTAGGGAATGGAGAGTAAGATTTGGGGATTTGAGTGTCGATTTGATGGTCGAAATTGGATGATTTTGAAATGGTTGGACTTGTTATTGAATGGTATTCGAACTTTGTAAATTTTGTTGGATTCTGATACATGAGCCTGGAGTTGACTTTTTGACTTTGGTTAAAGAACTTAGCTTTATCATATGGAATCGATTCCTATAGTTTGTATTATGTTGTTTGTTGCTAGATTCGAGTCGTTCGGATGCTGATTTGCGAGGCAAGGCCTTTTTGGAGTAGGAATTTGCGCGGCTTGAGGTAAGTAACAATTTTAAACTTTATTCTGAGGGTATGAATACCTGAAATACGGGTTATGTGGTTCGTATTGAGGTAACGCACATGCTAGGTGATGGGCGTGTGGGCGTGCACTGTGGTATTGTGACTCGGTTGTTTTCGTGGTACCATGTAGCTATTAAACCTTGTTGCTATTCATGTAATTCCTACGTGTTAGAGTAATTGAGCGGCAATCCATGTTAGAAATCACGTTTAGGCTATATGCTTATTCTGTTGGGACACTGAGGTCATTTCTGATGTTGAATTATTTGCTTAAATTGCAATTATGTACTCAGTCACATCCATCATTTGCATATCATATCTCAGTCTCTGTTGTCATTTATTGTTACATCATGTGTCATTGCTTGGGCTGATTGGCATGAGATTTGTGATGAGAGACTGTAGAGATTGATTGCTGAGTTGGGGCCTGAGAGCCATGTTGCGAGTGAGGTTGTGGATCAGGCTGCACGCCGCAGTTGGCCTTCTTGGCTTTATATATATTATTATAATGGATCGGGATGTACGCCGCAGTAGGCCTTATAGGCTTTATCTATTATTATGGGATCGGGCTGCACGCCATGGCAGGGCCATATTGGCTTTATATTAGCGCTTGGGTAGGATTTGCCCCTCCGGAGTCTGACATACCAGTAGTGAGCGCAGGTACCGTACGGTGCTGAGTGATTAAGTGTGATGAGTGAGAGGTGTGACAGTTAGATTAAGTACTCCGAGAGTGTGAGGACATGGGTTTATCTCTATGATGCATTACATGGGACATGAACATTTGACATGTATGTGTAAAGAGGTAACATTCCTCATATAAGTCATATTTGTCAATTTTATCAGTGTTGAAATTAAACTATTAAATTGGAAAACATGTCTACATTTTTGCACTGTATACAAACTTATTATGATATTTCTCTATGTTATTAGTGTCATTATTCCTGTCATATATGTACTGTTATTATCTGGAATTGGACTGTACCTTTCTGAGCTCATCACTGCTTTCAGCCCAAGATTAGTCAAGTTACTTATTGAGTATATTTGGTCGGTTGTACTCATACTACACTCTGCACTTCGTGTGTAGATACAGGTACATTTGGACCCGATGGTTGCTAGGCTTGGAGCATTACCTACTTGGAGACTTTTGAGGTAGCTTCTTTAGTGTCTGCAGACCTCGATTCTCCTTCTTTCCAGTTTATTTAGCATTGTCATATCTTTCCAGACAAGTGTATTAGAAGTTTTGACTGTGTTGTCATTTAGTAGCTCATGTACTCCTTGACACCCATATTTTGGGGATTTCGTATTTGAGTCGCAGTTATTCCTTTCGGTTATTTATGAGATTTTTATTGTTAAACTCAATATATCATGCTTTTAAATCAAAATGCGTATTTATTTTGTGATTGTCAGTTTGCCTAGTGATATGATAGGCGCCATCAAGGCATGTTGAGGTTTGGGTCATGACATGTTGGTATCAGAGCCTAGGTTACATAGATCTCATGAGTCATGAGCAGGTTTAGTAGAGTCTTGCGGATTGGTATGGAGATGTTTGTACTTATATTTGAGAGGCTACCAAACCATTAGGAAAACTTTACTTTCTTGTATTTCTTGTCATGCGGATTTGTTGATTCTAGAAACTAAACTTCTATTATTATATTTCCCTCACAAATGATGAGGACATGTGCTATCGGATTGGGCAGACGACCACCAATACCACCAGCTAGGATCGCGGTAGAGGCCGAGGTGCAGCTCGTATAGTAGCTAGAGCAGCACCTATGGATTACCAGTTGCTCTAGCTCAGGAGCAGATACCGGATGTGGTTGAGCCGGTGGTACCAGCTCAGGTACCAGCTGTGCTCATTGTGATTCCAGGCCTTCAGGAGGCTCTGGCCCAGATATTAACTGTACGCACTAGCCTTGCTCAGGCAATTTCTGTTCCGATTGCACCAACCACTTCCCAGGCCAGAGGAGGTCCTCAAACTCCCGCCGCCCGTACTCTAGAACAGGTAGGGACTTTAGACACCGGGGGTACTACCAGCCCAGCTTGCAGCAGCTCAAGCCCCAATTGGTCCACCTATGAGTGACGAGAAGTAGAAGAGACTAGACCAGTTTAGGAGTCGGGCTTCCCGTCATGGTGGAAAATATGGGTATGTATATTTCCAGACAAACCAATTATACTAAGACACGCAGAAACACGTATGGGTTCAGGAAAAGGATCCCCTGTATATTGGGTAGCTATTGTTAAACCGGGTCGAATACTTTTTGAAATGGGTGGAGTAACAGAAAATATAGCCAGAAGAGCTATTTCACTAGCAGCATCCAAAATGCCTATACGAACTCAATTCATTATTTCGTAATGTAATAGAAAAAAATGTAGAAGGGGCTCTTAGATATGAAACAAAACCGCATGTTTTTTTTTGGACAAAACTATTTCTTGTTTTTTCGCCCTTTGCATTCAAAGAATGGATTAAAAAATGATTCAACCTTAGACCCATTTAAATTTAGCGGATAATAGCGGGGCCTCGAATTATCTGAATAATGGATTTAGGGGCAAAGATCCCTACTATAATTCTTACATGTATGATACTCAATATAGTTGGAATAATCACATAATAGTTGCATTGATAGTTATCTTCAGTCTCAAATCTGTATAGATATTTCCATTATAAGTGGTAGTGAGAATTACGGTGATAGTTACAATTATAGGGTTATTTGTGGTGGTGAAAGTCGAAATAGTAGTGAAAACGAGGGTTCCAGTAGACGAACTCGCATTAAGGGCAGTGATATAACTATAAGAGAAAGTTCTAATGATCTCGAGGTAACTCAAAAATACAGGCATTTGCGGGTTCAATACGAAAATTGTTATAGATTAAATTATAAGAATTTTTTGAAATAAAAAATGAATATTTGTGAACAATGTGGATATCATTTGAAAATGAGTAGTTCAGATAGAACTGGACTTTTGATCGATCCGGGTACTTGGGATCCTATGTATGAAGACATGGTCTCTTTGGATCCCATTAAATTTCATTTGGAGGAGGAGCCTTATAAAGATCGTATTGATTCTTATCAAAGAAAGACAGGATTAACCGGGGCTGTTCAAACAGGCATAGGGCAAAAATGGCGCCGGGCGAGGGCGCTGCTATGCCCCTTAATGAATCGAATGGTCCTTCAACTTTGTTTGATTCCGACAGCCGGCATAGATCTCATGAGACCCGCCCACTATTACTATGGAAAAAGCCCTGCCCTTTCCTTCGCTACTAGGAAAGTAAGCAACTTCTATTAGCGCCGGTTATCCTGACTTTTCTCTCTAGTGGGGCCCTCCCATTCCTATAGCCATAAGCTATGGCAGCTCCAGCTCGCAACCACAGGGTCACGCCACGCGAGGCCAAAATGGGCTCAGGGGTTAGCCTCCATTCGAATTATGTTAGGGGGTCTTTTGCTTTTTCCAGATCTAGAGAGATACTACAAGTCCTCCATCCCTGATTCCATCGCCACGGCCATCTGGTTCACTGGTACCACCAAAAAGTCTCATGCTTACGTTACTATTATTGATGGTTTGATTATCTTGGACCACGAGGACCCCAGTCGTGCTTCTGGTTTCCATTCCAATCATCATATTAATGATAAATCTCCTCGTTCTCTGCCATAACAACTTGGAGTCCGTATCATGGTGAACATAAGGTAAGGCTGTGATTCTTGCTAAAAAAACAGACCGAACGACTTCGAGCTATTGGCTCATCCAACCCGGCAGCATTCATGAGTCACTAGTTCAACTGTCCCTCGGAGACAGGGTCGATAAGTACCATGCATGGTTGGCCCCATCCTTTCTTTCTATCAGTCTCACCCAGCAAGCCATCCCAACCCTACATCAAAAAAAGGTAAGCGCCTAGCGTAAGCCTTATTTATTAGTTTATTGAAGTCAAGCTTTGGCTCCCTAAAGAATAAAGAAATGCATAAAAAAGGGGGGGGGGGGACTTATGCAACAGGATATGCCACCCAAACCAACTGAGGGAAGTCGCATCCTTCCCATCACAAGCACCTACAATGTCATGATCACATTGGTTTACCCTAGTTTCTTTGGTAGTTTAACGTACGGTCGCCCATCCAACAAGAAAAGGTATAAATATGGAAACTTCTCTACCATTTGGATCCGTGGGTGCCCCATAGATTAACCTCCAGAGTTCAGTTACTGAGTTTTGGAGTTTTCTCGGCTTGGCCGGATATTATCGCAGCTTCGTGGAGGGTTTCTCATCATTGCAGCGCCTTTGACCAGGTTGACCAAGAAGGGTGCCCCATTTAGGTGGTCCGATGAGTGTGAGGAGAGCTTTCAGAAGCTCAAGACTGCCTTGACCACAGCTCCAATTCTAGTTTTGCCTTCAGCATCGGGTTCTTATACAGTGTATTATGATGCTTCTCGAATTAGTATTGGGTGTGTCTTGATGAAAGAGGGTAGAGTGATTAATTATTCTTCAAGCCAGTTGAAGCCTCATGTGAAGAACTACCTCGTTCATAATTTAGAGTTAGCAGCCATCGCCCATGCATTGAAGATTCGGAGACATTATCTCTACGGCGTGTCTTGTGAGGTATTTACAGATCATCGGAGCCTTCAGCACTTGTTCAAGCAAAAGGATCTAACTTTGAGATAGCGGAGATGGTTGGAGCAGATAAAAGACTATGAATTACCATTTTGTATCATCCCGGGAAGGCTAATGTGATAGTCGATGCCTTGAGTAGAAAGGTGGTGAGTATGGTAGCCTTGCATATATTCCTATTGGTGAGAGTCCGCTTGCATCAGATGTTCAGGCCTTGGCCAATTAATTCGTGAGGTTAGATGTTTTAGAGCCTAGTCGAGTTCTAACTTTCGTGGTTTTTCGATCATCTTTATATGATCGCATCAGAGAGCGTCAGTATGAAAACCCCCATTTGCTTGTCCTTAAGGACACAGTTAAGCACGGTTATTCCAAAGAGGTTTCTATTGGAGATGATTGGGTGTTGCAGATGCAGGGTCGGATTTGTATGCTCAATGTGGATGGGTTATGTGAGTTGATTCTTGAGGAGGCCCACAGTTCGCGGTATTCCATTCATCCGAGTGTTGTGAAGATGTATCACGACTTGAGGCAGTATTATTGGTGGACGAGAATGAAGAAAGATATAGTAGGGTTTGTAGCTTGGTGCTTGAATTGTCAGCAGGTGAAGTACGAGCATTAGAGGCTGGGCGGTTTCCTTCACAGGATCTAAATTCCTGAGTGGAAACTACTGTGCTAACGAGCAATAACAATAATAAGAATGGCATACTTCAAAGCCTTGATGAAGAGGCTATTGTGACAGTTTGTACTGCTCAGAACCTCACTTCTGTTGCTGCTGTGTCCGGAAATGAGAAAAGCATTGTTAGAAATGTAGCGCACAAAGATATGAGTAACATATCTGGTAAACCTCAGAAAATGCTGAAGAATGGGAATATAACTGATATCATTGATCAGAGGTCTACCCTTGCAGCTACTAAGTCTGGTATTACACAAACAAACCCATCACCCACTGCTTCACAAAGAAAAACAGGTTTCATTGAAGCCTCAAATCTGAATGCCCTAGCAAAGAAATCTATAATCCAAAGCAAAAACAAAACTACACTACCCTCACCATCCCAGAAAACTACTACAAACGCCAGCAGCACCTCATCATCAAAAACTTCAACTCCAACAGCTAGCCAAACAACTCTTATAACCCCAACATCTAACCGCAACATAATAGCTGAAAAACCAAAATAGAGGCACTCAAAGCAAATAAACAAAAGGAAATCACAACCCAAATCAGTTCAAAAAAGGCTCCAACTGATACAATCGCAGCAGATACTACCTCAGACTCCACATCCCAATGGGTTCTCAAAAATTTCTTCAACATAACTGAGCAAACAAGCTGTATACATCAACAAGACCCCTCTCTTAACAGACTAGGCATCACTTCCTTCTCTAATGACAAACAAAAGGATGACGACAACATTGAGCATACACACACAAGACCTATAATGGGAAAACTATGGGCTGAACAGACTGAGGAAGACTCGGATGATGGAAGGTTACCAGAAGGTTTTAAAAGTGATGATGAAGGAACAATGGAAACATGTGAAAACGATCCGCAAAACATAAAAGCCCTAACCATCTACGAGAATACAACTAGCGATCAATCAGTTCCAAAAACTCAACAAAGAACAATCATCACTACAAAGAAAGGCTTTGCCGACTATGACCCCATCACTAGAAAGGACATAATAAGAGCACGACTAC
>MCJB01000320.1:13252-32535 GCA_002018475.1 Nicotiana obtusifolia | reverse complement strand
CTCTATAAGCCATCGATGGCTTATAGCTGTTGGAGCCAATAACGGCTAGTTTTGAGCTCCAACGGACATATGAGGTTTTGGGGTTATAAATACACCCTCTTAAACCTCATTTGAACACAACACATTATCCAAAATCAAGAGATTAATTTCTTCAAGCTTTCATACACAATTAAGCTATTTTTGAGCCATATCTTGAAGATCAAAAGTTGTGTTCAAGTGCTATAATTTTATTCACTTCATCTACTCTTGTGAGAGTTATACTTTGAGTGAAATTTGTGTTGTCAAACACTTAAGGGAAGTTGTCCCTTGTTGTTGTAAGGAAGAGTGTCTTCCTTGTTGATTCACGAAGCTTGTGGGATTCAAGTGTTCGTGATTGTTGTAACGGTTTGTTAAGCACCCGTAAGCTTAACAGAGATAGTGAAATACTCAAGTGTGATCTTGAGGAGTGGACTAGCTACAAGTTGTAGTGAACCACTATATATCGGGTGTACGCTCTCTCTTTACATTCCGCAATTTATTTATTGCAATCATATTTTCGCACTTACATTATCAATTACATATCTTTATTGCGAAAATTTGCAATTGTTCTTTAAAACGCTATTCACCCCCCCTCTAGCGTTGCGCATATATTCTAACATGACTTTATGTTTAATAATATATTTTAACTGTGTAGAAAAAGTGTAAAGATGAAGAGATTTGGAGCAAAACTAAATAAAACGTGGAAGAAAAAGAAAAAAAATTAAAAGAATAAAAAAAGGGACACCTTTCGGCATTTGTCCCCCCCAGTGGAAGACAAGAAAGAGATACACAATGCAAATAAGCAAAAACGTAACTGGCTGCAAGGAAGGAATTGGAGGCGGAAAACTCACTACTTTCAGCGCCAGGGCTAGCGCGAGGCGCTGGCCTGAACCCTGCGTGACGAGATTTTTCCTACTTCGCCCGGAACAAGGTTATTTCGGTCCTATACGGTCTCAACTCATATATAAGGAGTCCTAAACCTGATTTAGAGGGGATCTAACATATTTTGAAGGAGAATTCACGTGGAGAAACACACACCACGCTTGGAGGAGTCTTCTAACTAGTTTTTCTTCTCTTCTCTTCTTTTAGTTTCATAGTTCATTAGTTCTAGAGTTGTGGGGGTACTACATGAACATTATAATTTGAAGCTTGAATTATTATTATTATTTTATCATATTGATTTATTTATTCAATCTTGCGCTTAATTATTTGATAGCTTGATCACCAATTAAATACTATCTACGGATCTATGATTGAACTCGGGAGAGGGAATTCTAGATTGCATATAAGATTGAGTAGAGCGATATCTTGAACCTGATTAACGGGGAACGAATTTGCGGTTAGGATATGGATATACTTAATTGCCTTGCTTGGTTATTATACAGGAATTATAAATGTGTTCTTGTTAATCCTAATTCTATAGGAATATAAGCGTTAGGTTAACTTGAATAGGCGAGTAGTACTTCGGGAGAAGGCTACGAGTAATATTAACCCTGTCAACCAATAAATCAGATGTCACAACCCAAAATCCCAACCCGGTCGTGATGGCGCCTCTCATGAAGACAAGGCCAGCCAATCCAAACTAAACCTCGATTTAAACAATTAGCAACACGAAAATAATATAAGTATGGTATAATAACAGAAATTAGCGGACCATCCCGGCTACAGCCCTCAAATCGGGGTGTCACAAAGTCATGAGCAGCTAATGAAAATCCTATTAATAATATTACTATTACAATATCTTTGGCACAATTGTTTGAAAATAGTGGAAACAACAAGGTAAAAGAGATATGGGGCTGCGAACTCCAACAACTACCTCGTAATCTCTGAATCACCGCCCTGACAGTAGTAGTCAATACCTCGGAGCGGAACCGATAATGCCTGAATCTGCACACATGGTTCAGGGAGTAATGTGAGTATTTCCAACTCAGTGAGTAAAAATTATAAATAACAACTGAAGGTAAGAAAACACATAAGACATACAACAATCCATAATGAACAGTAAAACATATAAATGTCTCAAATAAATAACATGAAGTAAAGGAAAACAACAATACCAGCACAACAGAATACATTACATAGCATGACTCACGTGGCGGCGTGCCACCCGATCCCATGGGTACCCTGCTCTCACTGTGGGGGGTGCAGACTCCGAGAGGGGCTTCTTACGGCCCAAGCGCAATATCTCGTGACGGGGTGTCACCCGATCCATTCACATCACATCTCGTGGCGGCGTGCCACCCGATCCCATTTACATCTTTTAAAATGTCATTTAAATTTCAAAACTGAGTTCAATTAATGATTCAAAACAGTGAGAAAACAATGATAAATACCCCTGAAGGGCTCACATAACCTGTACGAATCCCAAATATGATTTAGTAAACAGTGATGAATACCCCTGAAGGGTTTACATAACCGGCACGAGGCCCCAAATATGGCGATCAGCCCAATTCATGATGATATCAAATAAGTTTCAATCAAATATATACAGTAAAAATCATCAATCGGGACGGACCAAGTCACAATCCCCAGTAGTAAACGACCCCACGCTCATCATCGAGCGTGTGGCTCACCTCCATATAGCACTACGATGTGCAATCCGGGGTTTCAAACCCTCAGAACATCATTTACAATCATTACTCACCTCAAACCGGCTAAATCCTTAGCCCACGACGCCCTTGCCCTTTGAATTGGCCTCCACGTGCGTCGAATCTATCCAAATTCAAAACAATTACGTCACAATATGTTAAGGGGACAAAGCCCATACGAAAACAATCAAAATTACTAAGAAATCCCGAAATTACCAAAACCCGAACCCCGATCTCACTTCTCAAAATTCAGTAATTTTCACCTCCACGGGTTCCTTATCTTCCCACGAGTTCAACCATACAAGATTTATCGAATTCCGACATCAGTTCGACCTTCAAGTCTTAAAATCTAAGCTTAGGGTTTTCTACAATTTCCCACACTTAATCACAATCATAAGCTAGAATAGCAGTAGGTTTGGGTAATTTGCCCAAGTTTAAGTCTAGAACACTTACCCCGATGTTTCCCTTGGGAATCTTCCAGGAATTTCCCCCAATACTTGCTTCGACCCGAGCTCTATAGCTCCAACAATGTTCAAGATGGTCAACACTCTTCCTCATGAGAATCTATCCAAGAAATATCCTTTGGATGTAGTTTTAAGGTTGATTTGTTGTGATTTTATGGTGTTTGGAGGTGTTTCTCTTTGTGGGTATCGAAAATGGGTCTTGCATGGCAAATGGGTTCTAATTTTCTATTTATAAAGGAGCCAAAAATCGAGACAAAAACACCCCTGTCCGGCCTTATATGCGATCGCATATCTGTCGCAGAACAGATATGCGGTTCGCATATTTGACGTGGCCACCGCAAAAGTGGCCCTAGCCTTCACCGCAATTTCAACATGAAGTATAGTTTGCGGTCCGCATTTCAGGTTTGCGGTCCGCATTTCAACCACATTCTTGGCATAGATTTTTGTCCAAAAATTCTGTCTCAGTTTGCGGTCTCGTTGTCGGATATGCGGTCCGCATTTCTACCGCATTTCTGACCTGAACTTTACCCAGGAACCTACTTGGGTTTGCGATCTCATTGCGAGGTATGCGATCCGCATTTGATATATGCGGTCCGCATTCTCGCATCTGATTTTTCTGCAACTTTCTTTTCCAACGATGAATTAGTCCGTTTAACCACCCGAAACTCACCCCAGGCCTCTGGAACCTTAACTAAACATGCCAACCTATCCCATAACACTATTCGAACGCGTTCCAACCTTTGGAACGCTCTAAACAACCTATCAACACCAATTCGCGTCGGATTCAAGCCTAAGGATCCAAAAATCTTCTAAATCGCTCTTTTGATCTAAACCCAACTGAACCACGTCCGAATGACCTGAAATTTTGCACACAAGTCAATAATTACATATCGAAGCTACAGCAACTTTCGGAATTCCATTCCGACCCTCGGATCAAAATCTCGCTTATCAACCGAAAATCGCCAAAATTCTTACTTCGCCAATTCAAGCCTAATTCTACATGGGATCTCCGAAACAAATTCCAATTTCACTCCTAAGTCATAAATCATCTCCCAAAACTAATCGAATCATTGGAATTCACATCCGAGCCTCCTAACTCATAGGTCAACATCCAGTTGACTTTTTCGATTTAACCCTTCTTGAAAGAGACTAAGTGTCTCATTTCTTACCAATTTCACTCTGAACTCAATTACTCAACTTGGTTACGTAAAACACAGATAACGAACATAATGAGACAGAAAATGGGGAAGATGGAGTGGTAACCCACGAGACGACTGGCCGGGTCGTCACATCAGATAAATTAAATTTGACAATTTAAGCGGAAGACTCAACATGATTGTTAGCTAACCCATAGCTCTAGAATATTGGCTCCCATTGAATACGTGTCTAATTTCGCCAACTTATTTCCTTTAATCTCTTAGTTTGTTACTCTAGATTAATTTTAGTTAATTATTCATATTTAGATATTCGCTTGGATAGTTTAATTGTGTTAGTTTAATTTAGTAAATAGTTAATCACAAGTCCCAGTGGGTATGATATCTGAACTTACAATCCTATATTACTTGTCGATCACGTATACTTGCATGTGCGTTTAGAAGCAACAAAGCTTCTGTATATGAAATGATCCTAGAAGGGCTGGGGGGTCCAAACGCACACGCAAGTATACACGGTCAACAAGTAAGAAATTGATGAGAAAGTATCGTTCCTACGAGTATTTATGATCATTATTGTCCAATCTAAACTAATTATAAATTTAATGCTCAAGTGAGTGTGAAGAAAATGATTGTGATTTTTATTAACTAAATTACAACGAAACTAATAAGAAAACGAGAAAATGTGATCGCAAGTAGAGCAAACAAACATTTAGAAAGAATTTAATGAGATTGGAATATTCCGGGGTTATGGGATTAACGTCTCTCCTATTGCGTTCTTCTGGTTGATGTAATCACTTGACTTATCAGGGTTGATTAGCAGGATTCATTATGCTCGTGAAGTTCTTTTGATGCTTCGCTCGCCTATTCAAGCCAACCTAAGACTATATGTCTATAGAATTAATATTGACATGAACACATGTATATTTCCAGCAAAAATAACTAAGTAAGGCAACTAGAATATGTCTATCCTAATCGCGAATCTCCCGGATTCAAGAACTTACTCTGCTCAATCTTATATGCAATCTATAGTTCCTACTTTCGAGTTCAACTATAAACTTGTAGATTGTACTTTATTTTTCACTACGCAATAGAATAATTAAGTGCAAGATTAAATAAAAAAATTAATATGATAGAATCAAGCAACACAATCAACCATCAACTTACAATATTTAATAACGACCCATAGCCCCAGGATAATGAGGTTCTTAGCCATTCATGATATAGTTAAACAATTTCATAAGTATTGAATAGTTTAAAATACTAAGAAAGATGAAGAAAAACTGAGAATCCTTGCTCCCGAGTGTTCCGTGCCACTGTTTTGCACTCAAAGTGGCGTCTCCCCCTCCAAAATAGGTTTAGACTTTCTTTTATACGAGTTGGGGGCGTGTATGACCGAAATAGCCTTGTCCCGGATGAAGTAGGATAGTTTCCCGTCACCAAGCACCCAGGGTAGCGCGGGGCACTAGCTTTGATGTTGGAAAAGTTTTGCACCTGAAACTGCGTCCCAGGCAGCGTGGGGCGTTGGCCTGGGTGCTGCACTCCGCTCATTTTTCGTTTCGTTCCCTTTTTGCTCCAATTCGTGCACTTTCGTCCTACATTGCTTCCAGGTAACTCCTACACATAAAGTATCACGAATTAGAATAAATTATTACATTACACATCCAAATTCCACAAAATACGAGTAAAATACGAGACGACATGCATATTAATACACATACTTTAAGCCGAATATCAACACCCCACACTTGAACTCTTGCTCATCCTCGAGCAATGAAATTATCAACTACACCCTAACAACGTACATATTAACTATGGAGGAGCAATTCAATTTTTCAATCATACACCCTACCTTTGACTATGGTCGATATCGACAATCAAGCATGAACATACAAAATTCACATTCTTCCCGTTTTAAACATGCCCAAGTATAAACATTTCAATTCAACCAGTTCAAACAACCTACCCATAACCACTCTACCTCAAGAGTCGACTCGTTACCACTAAGCACCCTCAACTCGCACACTCATCCAACAAGAGACATTAATAATATTACTAATCCGCCATGAGATCACGTGCTCTCACCAACAAACAAGAGAGTGAAATATAGAAATAGTCCACACATTCAAGTATAACTTTGAACATAAATTAAGGACATCACACAATTGAACAAAATTCGCTCACTCTCACAAAAAAATTCATGTGTATCCCGTGGTCGTACCATAAACTTCCTAGTAGTGTACATCTCCACTAATCTAAGTTAGCCAAGTCTAGGATCAATTAGGACTTTATGGGTAGTAATATAGGCTAAGGAGCGGGTAAGATACATTTAGGAATAGCGACTAACCCTCCTAAGCACTTTAATACGCTACATTCAATAATTGATCAAATATTCTTCTCAACCAATTCATTCGCCACAAACCATGCACAACATAGCCCTTTTTTCAATTAAACACTTCTATATCCCCATTAGCACGAATTAGTAATATTAGAAGAGGGTTTGTGTTTGACTATTAACATTATTTGCTCTTTTTTTTTTCAATAATTGTCTACTACAGCTCTAAACTAGACTATTACTAACTACGAGTTCTAAAAGAAAAACTAAGAAAAAGAAATTTTTTTATACAACTACACTTCAGAAAGTAATTCCCCCACCCCACACTAATGTTATGCATAATCCCCGATGTCACGACCTAATTATTCTCCTATGGGCCGTGATGGTGCCAACGCTACATCTAGAAAGCCAACATTTAACTAACCACATGATTGTTTCTTTTATTCTTTTTAAAATAGTTAATTTTTAATTAGTGCATAAATAGGAAGTAAAAATTTATGAGAGATAACTAATTTTAAGAACAAATGAGATAAGAAAAAATAACCCAAAATTCATCATTGTGTCTACTAGCATAATTTTCAAGACCTAGTGTCACAAGTGTATGAGCTACTAGTAGAATATACAAAAATAAAATACTACACTACTGTTTGAAGTGAAATAGACAGAAAGTAAAAGAAAAAAAAGAAAGACTTCGGGTGCTGCAGAACGGGCTCGGAAGACAGCTCACCGCTTAAACAATTCTTTCACTAATAGTAAATCCCAAATTGATTTCCATCATTTAACAAATTAATCTCTCAAGCCAAAGAAACAATATCAATTATAATTTGGGCCCTAAGAATTATTACGCACGAATTATGCCGAGGTCGTAGGGCCCGATCCAACATACAAATATATAAACTGTGTACTGCCGAGGGTCGAACGACACGAACCATAGATGCATCAATTCTATTGAGGCGTTCGGCCCGCTCCACAAGAATAGAAAATACTTTATAAACAACCGATTCAAAGATTATTAAGAGGCTATTATTCAAAGAAACACCAATTCTCATTAACGGTCAAGTAACCTGTCCAAAACTCAAGTAAATAAAATTTGACCTTTTACAATTTCTTTATCAAGTTCCAATATGTTTTAAACAATTAAATTAGCAGGTAGGGTGCAAACATCACAAGTATAACATGATTTGGGTCCTAGACTACCCGGACATAAGCATACTTAGTAGCTACGTACGGACTCTCGTCACCTTGTGTGTACGTAGCCCCCATAAATAGAAGCACATATTAAATCAATTCACCTATGGATTAATTCCCTCTTACAAGGTTAGAAAAGAGATTTACCTCATCTCAAAGCTTACTTTCCAGTCCACAAATGTGCTTTAAACCCTCAACTCGGTGCCAAACGACTCGAAACTAGTCAAACGTTATATAAAATCATCAATACATGCTCAAAAGTTCATATTCTAGCTATTAAAGTGATTACTCAATCCCAATTGAAAATTTTCTAAAATTCAACCTCGGGCCCACGTGCCCGGATTTCCGAAATTTTCGAAGAAAGTTATTATCCATCACCTCATGAACTCAAATATATGATTTTCACTAATGTCCATAACGATTTTCGTGGTTAAATCCAGTTTTTATCAAAAACCTAGGTTTTTCATCTAAACTCATGATTCACTAATTTTACATGTTAAATCTACCCATAATCTATATATTTAACTCACATTTTGTAGGAATTACTTACCTCAAAATGTTAGGTGAAAACCCCTCTCTAAGAGCCCCAAAAATCGCCCAAGGAATGCAATAAATAAGCTCAAAATGCCTAAGTCCCGACTTAAATGAAGTGTTCTGCCTTCTGCAATTTTCACATCTGCGGTCCCGCTTCCGTGCACCAAGCCCGCTTCTGCGGAACTCCACAGGACCAGCGCTGTCCGCATCTGCGGACGTGTTTCCGCTTTTGCGGTCCCGCTTCCGTGCACCAAGCCCGCTTCTGCGGAACTCCACAGGACCAGCGCTGTCCGCATCTGCGGACGTGTTTCCGCTTTTGCGGTCTTGCTTCTGCGGCTTCTCATCGTAGAAGCGGGGTCGCTTTTGCTTAAATCCCCTCCCTTCTGCAGGCCATAGCCAAACGCTCCAAGCTGCTTCTGCAACCAAAATCCCGCATCTACGGGCTCGCACCTGCGGCCCAAAGCTCGCAGGTGCGTGCACACCAGAACTGGTGCACCAGCAGCCCTCTTGAGTTTTAACTCAATTCGCGCACCATCTGAATGGCCTCGAGGGCCCCCGAGGCCCCGCCCAAACATACCAACAAGTTTGACATCATAAGACGGACTCACTCGCATCCTCGGAATGCGTAAAACAACATCAAAACTAAGAATCACACCCCAAACTGAATTGAATCAAAATATGAACTTCAAGTTCTTCCAACTAACTCCGAATGCGGCGAAACATACTTAGACTACTCGGAAAGACACCAAATTTAGCGTGCAAGTCATAAATCGCGATACGGAATATTCCCGATCTCGGAATTCCAATTGGACCTCGATAGCACCAAAACCTACTCCAACCCAAACTTAAAGAGCTTTAAAACCTTCAAAAAGCCAACTTTCACTATTAGGCACTGAAACGTTCCCGGGTCATCAAAAACCTGATCCGAATATATGCTCAAGTCCGAAATCATCATATGAACCTATTGGAACCATCAAATTCCGATTCCGAGATTGTTTACTCAAAATATTAACCGAGGTCAAACTTAGCCTTTTAAAGCAAAACCATGGGACCAGGTGTTTCGATTTTAACCCTAACCCTTCCAAATCCCGAACTAACCGTCCCTGCAAGTCATAAAATAGTAAAAGCACATATGGGGAGTCTTATTTAGGGGAATGGGGTTCTAGAAAGCAAAACGACCAGCCGGGTCGTTATATTCTCCACCTCTTAAACAATCGTTCGTCCTCGAACAGGTCTAGAATCGTACCTAGAGTGCTGAATAAGTGTGGATACCTCCCGCATGTCCTCCTCAGATTCCCAAGTCGCCTCCTCGACTGGTTGGCCCCTCTACTAAATCTTCACCACGGAAATTCTCTTGAACCTCAACTAGTGAACCTACCTATCAACAATGGCAACTGGCTCCTCCTCATAAACCATGCTCTCATCTAACTGAATCGTGCTGAAATCTAATACATGTGACCTGTCGGCATGATACCTCTGGAGCGTAGACCCGTGGAAAATCGGATGAACTCCCGATAGAATGGGAGGCAAAGCAAGCTCATAAGCAACCTCCCTAACTCGTCTCAACACCTCAAATGGGCCTATAAACCTTGGGCTCAACTTGCCCTTCTTCCCGAACCCATGATCCCCTTCATCAGCGGGACTTTTAAGAGAACCTTCTCGCCCACCATAAATTATAAATCACGCGCCTTCTGATCCGCGTAACTCTTTTGTCTGGACTGTGCTGTGAGAAGGCGCTCCTGAATCAACTTGACCTTTTCCAAGGCATCCTTCACCAAATCAGTACCATATAACTTGGCCTCACCGGGCTCAAACCATCCGATGGGAGAACGACATCGCCGACCATATAAATCCTCAAATGGCGCCATCTCGATGCTGGACTGATAACTGTTGTTGTAAGCAAACTCAGCCAAGGGCAAGAATCGATCCACTGCGCTCCAAAGTCAATCACACACGCTCTGAGCATGTCTTCAAAGATCTGAATTGTTCACTCCGACTGCCCGTAGGTCTGTGGATGAAAGGCTATGCTGAGCTCTACCCGGGTCCCCAACTCACTCTGTACTGCTCTCCAGAAATACAAAGTGAACTGAGGGCCTCTATCTGATGATGGAAAAAGGCACACCATGAAACCAAACTATCTCCTGAATATAAATCTGGTCTAACCTCTATGAAGTATACGTAGTCGCAACCGGAATGAAGTGTGCCAACTTGGTCAACCTGTCGACAATGACCCAAAATGCATCAAACTTCCGCTAGGTCCACGGCAACGCAACTACGAAGTCCATAGTAATGTGCTCCTATTTCCACTCAGGAATAGTCATCTTCTGGAGTAGGCCATCCGGCCTCTGGTGCTCGTACTTAACCTGCTGGCAATTTAGACACCTCGCAACATTCTCCACTATGTCCTTCTTCATCTATCGCCACCAATAATGCTGCCTCAGGTCGCGATACATCTTCGTAGCACCTAGATGAATAGAATACCAAAAACTGTGTGCCTCCTCTAGAATCCTCTCCCTCAAGCCATCGACATAGGAACATATAGACGACCCTGGATTCACATAATACCATCCTCGCCGATAGTAATCTTCTTGGCACCACCCTGTGGTACCCTCTCTCTAAGAACCAACAAGTGCGGATCATCAAACTGGCGAGCCTTGATCTGCTCAAATAGTGAAGACTGGGCAATGACACATGCAAGAACCTGACTGGGCTCTGAAATATCCAGCCTCACTAGTCTGTTAGCCAAAGACTGAATGGCCAATGCTAGTGGCCTCTCCTCTGCTGAAATGAAGGCCAAACTGCCCATACTCTCCGCCTTTCTTCTCAAGGTGTCTGCAACTACATTCGCCTTGCCCGGATGATAAAAAATGGTAATATCATAATTCTTCAATAACTCAAGCCACCTACAATGCCTCAAATTGAGATCCCTTTACTTGAACAAATGTTGCAAGCTACAATGATCGGTGTAGACCTCATAGGATACCCCATAAAGATAATGCCTCTAGATCTTAAGAGCATGAACAATCGCGGCCAACTCCAAATCATGTAAAGGGTAATTCTTCTCATGGGGCTTTAGCTGACGTGAAGCATTATGCAATAACTCGCCCCTCTTGCATCAATACACAACCCAAACCAATGAATGAAGCGTCGCAATACACAGTATACATCCCCAAACCGGAAGGCAACACTAGAACCTGTGCCGTAGTCAAAGCTGTCTTGAGCTTCTGAAAGCTCGCCTCACAATCGTCGGACCAAAGGAACGGAGCATCCTTCTGGGTCAATCTAGTCAAAGGTGCTACAATGGATGAGAAGCCCTCCACAAACTGACGATAATAACCTACTAAACCCAAGAAGCTCCTGATCTCAGTCGCTGTAGTAGGACGAGGCCAACTCTGAACTGCCTCAATCTTCTTGGGATCCACATTAATGCCCTCGACTGATACAACATGCCCCAAGAATTTTACAGAATCTAGCCAAAACTCACACTTAGAGAACTTAGCATATAGCTTCTGTTCCCGCAAGGTCTGAAGCACCACTCTCAAATACTTCTCATGCTCCTCCATGCTACGCGAGTAGATCAAGATGTCATCAATAAAAACAATGAAAAACGAATCAATATACGGCCTGAACACTTGGTTCATCAAATCCATAAATGCTGTCGGGGCGTTAGTCAGACCGAAGGACATCACTAGAAACTCATAATGGCCATATCTAGTCTGGAAAGCAGTCTTCGGAACATCCAAATCCCGAATCTTCAACTGATGGTATCCCGATCTCAAGTCGATCTTAGAGAACACCCTAGAACCCTACAACTGGTCAAACAAATCATCAATACGCAGTAACGGGTACTTGTTCTTAATGGTGACTTTGTTCAACTGCCGATAATGAATGCACATCCGCATAGTCCCATATTTCTTCTTCACATATAGCACCGGTGCACCCTAAGGTGATATACTCGGCCTGACGAACCCCTTTGCTAGCAACCCCTCAAGCTGTTCCTTCAGCTCCTTCAACTCTTTTGGAGCCATACGGTATGGTGGAATAGATATAGGTAGGGTACCAGGAGCCAAATCAATGCAGAAATAGATATCATGATCTAGTGGCACGCTTGGAATATCAGAAGGAAACACTTCGAGGAACTCCCAGACTACAGGCACTGAATCGATTGTCGGAGTCTCTGCGGTAGTGTCCCAAACATAAGCTAAATAAGCCAAATAACCCTTCTCGGCCATGTGTCGAGCCTTCATAAAAGAGAGTCCGACTAGGTGTGCGACAGATGAATCCTTCCACTCCAATTTAGGTAACTCCGGCATCGCCAAGGTAATAGTCTTGGCATGGTAATCAAGGATGGCATGATATGGAGATAACCAATCCATGCCCAGGATGACCTCAAATTCGGTCATATCAAGAAGCAGAAGGTCCGCTCTAGTCTCATAACCACAAAATATAACAATGAAGGACCGATATACACGATCCACAACAACAGAATCGCCCACCAGAGTGGACACATAGACATGAGTACCCAAGGACTCACGAGTAACATCCAGGAAATGAGTAAACAGATATGACACATGAATAGGTAGACCCTGGATCAAATAATACCGAAGCATACCTACCGCAGAAAGAAATAATACCTGTGATCACGGCATCTAAGGCTACTGCATCTGGTCTGGCCGGAAAAGCATATAATCTAGCTGGAACGCCACCTGGCTGCCCCCCTACCTGGCCTCCACCTCTAGGACGACCCCTACCTACCTACCCTCGGCCTCTGGGCGGCCGGACGGATGGTGCGGCTACTGGTGCGGTAATCATAGGCTGAGAATCCTGCTGCACTACCTTGCCCCGAAGCTTGGGGCAGAACCTTTGCACGTGGCTGAAATCCCTGCACTTGAAACAACCTCTCGGTACGAAGGATTACTGTCATGAAGTCTGACCCTGATGGCCTGAATACCCACTGGAGGAGCTCTGAATAGCTGGTGGGCGGTAGGAACTCTCTGGCATAGCGCTGAAATAAGGTCGAACTAGTGCACCCCGAGGAGGCAGCGATGCTGGATATATGGCCTGCTAGGCTGACCTCTCCTAAACTGACCTCTGCCCCTAGATGGAGCACCACTAAACCTTCCAGAATAACGAAACTGCTCGTCCCGCGGCATCTGCTCTAGGCCCCGCTACGATAACCCTCAATCCTCCGAGCTATCTCTACAACTAGCTGGTAAGAAGTCCTCATCTCAACCTTTCGGGCCATAGTGGCCTGAATACCGGAGTGCAACCCTACAAAAAACCTCCATACTTTCTCCGTCTTAGTAGGAAGTATCATAAGTGCATGGCGAGACAACTTAGAGAATCTCGCCTCATAATCGGTCACTGACATCTGACCCTGCTGGAGCTGCTCGAACTGAAACTGCACTTCCTTCTGGGAGGGTGGAATATACCTATCCAAGAAAAGGTGTGTAAACTGATCCCAAGTTAAGGGAGGAGAACCTGGTGGTCTGCCAAGAAGATGAGACTGCCACCACCTACGAGCCCTGCCCTCCAGTTGGAAAGTAGTAAAATCTACCACGCGGGTCTCTAATATCCTCATGTTGTGCAGTCTGTCCCTACACCGATCAATGAAGTCCTGGGGATCCTCATGTCGCTCACCTCCGAAGACAGGAGGGTGTAGCCTAGTCCATCTGTCCAATAGCTTCTGCGGCTCGCCAGCTGTAGCTGGTCTGGGCTTAGGTACGATTGCTGCTACTGGCTGGGCTCCACCCCCCGGTAGTGTGCCCGGGGTCTGATATACAACAGCTACATGCCCAGGAGCCTGAGCAGTAGGAGTCGGTGCTCCCCCTCCAGCCAGAGATATGGATGTGTGTGCTGGAATAAACCAGCCTGAATCATAGTATCCATGAACCATAGCATACGGCCCATGACCTCCTAAGCCCGGTGCTGACATGAAATCTACCGGGGTTGGCTTTGCTGCAAGCATCTCGCCCTACTCAATAATAGGATCCTCCACTGGATCCGCTGGTGGCATAGCTGGAGCAACTCTGGGACGTCCTCGTCCCCTCGGGCCGGTGTCCTCCCCCGGCCTCTGCCTCGGCCTCTAGCAACAGGGGGAGCAGCTCCTCCCAGGTCTAGAACATCCGTTGTGCGCATTTTCAACATCTGTGAAAGAATAAGAGAAGGATACTTAGTATAACATCAACTACACGATAGGGGATGAAGAAAGAGTATTTTCCTAACACCCTATAGCTTCTCGAAGATAAGTACGAACGTCTCTGTACCGATCCGCAAGAGTCTATTAGGCCTGCTCATAACTTATGAGACCTATGTGAACTAGTGCTCTGATACCATGTTGTCACGACCCAATTTTTCTCCTATGGGTCGTGATGGTGTCTAACGCTATCGCTAGGCAAGCCAACAGTGAACTAACCACATGATTACTTCTTTTATTATCTTTAAAATAGCCAATTTTTAATTAGTGCATAAATAGGAAGTAAAAATTTAATAAGATGAGAGATAACTAATTTTAAGAGCAAATGAGATAAGAAAAATAACCCAAAAATCATCATGTGTCTACTAGCATAATTTCCAAGATCTGATGTCACAAGTGTATGAGCTACTAGTAGAATATACAAAAAAAAATAAAAAAATACTACACTACTGTCTGAAGTGAAATAGACAGATAGTAAAACAAAAGGAAGACTTCGAGTGCTACAGAACGGACTCGGAAGACAGCTTACCGCTAAGTATTGAGGAAGTCAAGGATGCGCGCTGGACTGATAACCAGATGCACCTACCTCAGGTCCTGCACGATTAGTGCAGAAGTGTAGCGTGAGTACATAAACAAAATGTATCCAGTAAGTATCTAGTCTAACCTCGAAGAAGTAGTGACGAGGGGTCGACTTCGACATTTACTATGGGCTAACAATAAATTACTGAAATTATAACTAAGAATGGACTATATAAATACAGCTGAAAACTCAATAACAAGAACTAAATGAATAATATTTTCACTAATAGTAAATCCCAAATTGATTCCCATCATTTAACTAATCTCTCAAGCCAAAGAAACAATATCAATTATAATTGGGCCCCAAGAATTATTACGCACGAATTATGCCGAGGTCGTAGGGCCCGATCCCACATACAAATATATAAACTGTGCACTGCCGAGGGTCAAACGACACGAACCATAGATGCATCTATTCTATTGAGGCGTTCGGCCCGCTTCACAAGAATAGAAAATACTTTATAAACAACCGATTCAAAGATTATTAAGAGGCTATTATTCAAAGAAACGCCAATTCTCATTAACGGTCAAGTAACCCGTCCAAAACTCAAGTAAATGAAACTTGACCTTTTACAATTCCTTTATCAAGTTTCAATATGTGTTAAACAATTAAATTAGCAGGTAGGGTGCAAACATCACAAGTATAACATGATTTGGGCCCTAGACTACCCGAACATAAGCATACTTAGTAGCGACGTATGGACTCTCGTCACCTCATGTGTACGTAGCCCCCATAAATAGAAACACATATTAAATCAATTCACCTATGGATTAATTCCCTCTTACAAGGTTAGAAAAGAGACTAACCCGTCTCAAAGCTTACTTTCCAGTCCACAAATGTGCTTTAAACCCTCAATTCGGTGCCAAACGACTCGAAACTAGTCAAACGTTATATAAAATCATCAATACATGCTCAAAAGTTCATATTCTAGCTATTAAAGTGATTATTCAATCCCAATTGAAAATTTTCTAAAATTTATTCCCGGGCCCACGTACTCGGATTTCCGAAATTTTCAAAGAAAGTTATTATCCATCACCTCATAAACTCAAATATATGATTTTCACTAATTTTCATATCATTCAATAATTGATAAGATAACCAGAGTCATTTGAATGCTAAATTTTCGAGTCAATTCGGCCTAGCTATTCATTTTTGACAATATTTCTTTATTGAACATTCACGGCCTAATTTTCTAATTCTTAAACTAATTGAAACATACTCCAACTACAAAGAAACAAATGAAAACAGAGAATCGCTAAGCTATGAAAACAGGATTCCTGGAGGTCTCTTAATTCGAAAGATGCCATAAATTAAACCAAGAAAATCGAAGTACATCAGGTCTTCTCCTTAACCCATGTCAATTGCTTAATTATATTTTATATTTTAACAAGATAAATCACATTATTCCAACAAGTAAGTATCAACAAACATTCAAACTGATTACAACTTTCACCTAAAGATCACCTCACCACAAAATATTCATGTATCAAATAATAGAAGTAAAACTCCTATAAGATAACAAGAGGACCTTTATACTGATGAATAAAGCTGAAAATTTGCAATTCAATTGGATTAAATAGAGCAATGACCGTTAGACTGAAATACCGTAACTACGAATCGGAATCTCGACTAAAAACCTCGCCGAATAGGACCTTGACTTTCACTTAAACTCCATCCTCATCAAACTCTGTCTTCATTTCCTTAATTAATTATGAAGAATTAATTGGACTCTCAAACTAACACGGAAATAAATTGCTTTTCAATAAAAATTTTCCCCTCAAAACCAAAATTTTTTTCTTTCTAAATGTCGTTCTCTTTTTCCTTTTTTTAATTTGTGAAGTGTGTGAACTACGTATAGTGCCATGAAGAACGTGTACTAGGGGAACGTGTGAGTGTGTGTGTAATGTGAGCGAGAGAGGTGAAAGATGGGGGAAGTTAGGGAATTGGGATTAAGGAGTTAGGAAGAGATATATTAGGAGATGGTGAGGGAATTTGGGAAAATGGGGCTGGGGAGGAGGAAATCGTGCAACTAGTTAGGATTCTTACTCTTTTTGTATCTTTTCAGATTTACTCTTTTTCTTTTTGTTAGATTTTTTTTTTTTTAAAAACTTTTTACTAAGTTAAATAAAAAAGAAGAAGATAAAATACATAGCTTTATATACATACATACATACATATAATATATATACCAACTTACTTTTAGACTTAAAGAAAACTATATAAATAAGAAAATCCAATATTTACACTATAGCTTAAATTATACTAAGAAAAATACTATAGCTTACTTATTAAAATTCTAATGTAAGAAACCATATTATATATGTGTGTGTGTGAATTTTTTTTATTTTTAAAATAGAGATAACGCTTATACTCTAAAAATGTAAAAAAAAATTCAAATAAAACCTATTAAGAGTAAGATAAAAGTTTAAAATATCAAGATTAGACCTAAAAGAAATATGTACGGTAAAATAGTATCGAATTCAGGTGTGGTCAAAAATTAGTTGTTCACACACTGTCACCAAAGAAAAACCTCTTTATCTTCCTTCCACACTGTGTGCGGGCCATCTTCCCCAATATAATCTCACACACATTGACTAGTCTCCCAGTCATCAGAAAGAAAATCAAACACACCCTGACTCAAGTGCACCGGTGTTGTGCTCCACTGGCATCAGTCTGCCTACACACAATTCTGCCACACCTTGGCAATTCTGTTGAAGTCAAATCGGAGCATCTCGTTGTGGGTATCACCCTCTGTCCTCGTCCGCTTAACATTAGAATCTACGCCACATAGAGTGTGATGAATAGCAGTGTAGCTTGGGCACTTTATAAAATTTTGCAACCTACTCGGGTTTGGGCAATCAACCCCTAAGAACTTGCATAACGACTCCCTACTCAATGGAACTTCCTTCCCTCTTACACACGACATGAACCTGTGCTCGTTCCGATTCGCATACAGCTCTTTTACCATGCTCAAGTTCGCATGTCTTAGGCACTCAATGAACTTGTCCATCTTCATACTTTTCAATCGGGCCAGCACATAGGGGAAATTCCTCTCCAAAATGGTTACATTGATCCTCATTTAAGATACATACCGTGCATATGGCTTGAAGGTGTGATACCACTGGATAGCATTCTCACGAACCAAATCCAATTAGGCCTGTGGTCCCGAAGATACCCTCCTTGACCCCTCAGCAACTTACTTCCCTTTTGCTTGCCGAGACGACCCCTCGCCTTGCTTGCGCTTTTTAGGAGGGGAGCAGTAGTAGAGGACTTCCCACTCCTTTTTCTTTGTTAGCACTTTCACGAGCTATTTCAACCTTCAAAACAATCAACTTGGATGTGAGAATTAATCAAGAAGTCCGCCCTAAGGTTAAAGTAAAAGTCAAAGATGGCCCCATACTTAGACCCAAAGGCTTTATGCAATATACTCACAATAGTTGTTCAACAAGTGCACACATGTTGCACCACAAGGCAATGGGTACTCAAGACTTCCCAATGCCACACAATTATATTCAAAGTGTTATTCCAATACACAAACTTGTAATCAACTATGTCCATGACTGAGCCTTAGTGCAAGCAAGCAACACTTGATCCCCAATCACTACAACTAATACAATACACTAACTAATTCTAACAAAAGGAAAAAATATACATATACATGATACAAGGTGTGGGTAGTGTGATTATGGCATGTTGGTCATTGAAAACAAGCTTCGGGTTATGTAAAACTAACCCCCAACACCCATCCCTTAGCCCAAAATCACATACAAACACACCCGGTCACAGGTGCACAATTTATTCTTTCAAGTATTTTATCAAACAAGTAGTGGGCATCGATTGTGAGTCTCTTAATTCAACAATGGTGGAACATGTAGACCCTCTCAAGTTATGAACGAAGTAGAGGGAATTGTAGTTTACAACTCCGTATAATATATTCACAACCAAGTTCAACAACTAATTTCGTTTTATTTTATACCAACCATTAACACATAAGTTCAAAAAAAGAGAACTAGGGAGAATTTGGGGGTGGGGGGTCGTTTGGGATGGGGGTTGAGGTAAAAAACTACAAAAACAAACAAAAAGAGATAGAGAAGAAGAGGAAACATACTTGTGTGGTGGAGGGAGGGGAGGTGAGAAAACTTGAACTTGAGAGAAGGAGAAAGAGAAAGAGAAAGAGGGAGTTGGGGTAGCAGATGAGAAGATGGAATTTGGTGGGGGAGGGGGGGAGG
>MCJB01000320.1:0-13141 GCA_002018475.1 Nicotiana obtusifolia | reverse complement strand
AGGAGGGGGGAGGGAGGGTTAGATATATTTTAATTAGATTGAAAATGGGTATGTGTAGTGGGCATGAGTTATCGGTAGAGTGAAAGTGGGTATCCGGGTTGGGGTCAAAGGGTTAATTAAAAAGCAAAAACAAAATAATAAAATAAAAAATAAAAAAAATTACCTGCCCCCTCCAGCCCAAGTAGCGCGGGGCGCTGGCCTAGGCAATAGTTCTTCGATTTTTTTTGAGTGAATCCCAGATCCACCCCGAGCACTTTGTACATCTATTATACATATTACACACCATTCCTACCTACGTTATCTATGACTACAAAGAAAAACAAAACTATAGTTTACTCTAACTATAAAGAAAAAAAAACTAAGCTACACAAGCAATAAAAATTGGGTTGCCTCCCAACAAGCGCTTGATTTAATGTCGTGGCACGACGCAACATGTTCGCTCAAGCATCCACCAAGTCTATCAATGTTTTGTGACGACGAACGCCACCACCCCAATAATGTTTCACTCTTTGCCTATTGACTAAAAATGTACCATATCTTTCGGGATCCCTTAGCTCAATAGCTCCATGCTTCGTAGCCCGCACTACTTCAAATGGACCCCACCATCTAGACTTGAGCTTCCCAGGAAAGAGCTTCAACCTTGAATTGAACAATATAATGGCTTGATCAGGTTCGAACTCACGAGGCAACATGTGTTTGTCATGCCATCTCTTTGTTTTCTCTTTAAACAACTTCTCATTTTCATATGCGTGCAATCGAAACTCTTCGAGCTCATTTAGTTGCAACATCCATTTTTTTCCAACTAGATCAATACCGAAGTTGAGCTTCTTGATCGCCCAATATGCCTTATGCTCAAGATCGACGGGCAAGTGAAAATCCTTCCCATTAACCAACATGTACGACAAAGCGCCAATTGGAGTTTTGTATGTAATGCGATATGCCCATAGAGCGTCATCTAGTTTGCTAGCCTTTGGTCATCCTTAAACAGAGTGGGCCAATAGAATCCCAACTGCAACACCTTTGCAGCCGTTTTTGTCCCCATAATGGTGCCCTCCATACGGTGATGCATGACAGTCATGTAAAACTGCTTCCTTCTCCTCCTTAGGGATGCAACAACACACCAACTGATCTGCACAATGCTTAAACAAAAACGGCTCATCCCATAGATAAAATCTAACATCATGCATGAATTTTCTCTACCGTCCGGTGACAACTCTGATGGAGTCACCTCACTTACAATGAAGTTCACATAGACAATATACCATGGGGTTGTGCCAGTTGTGATGGCTAGAAATTGCTCATCAAGAAAACTTTCCTGAATTTTGCTCCCTTCCTCAACATGTGCGCGAGTTTCCAAGCACGACAAATGATCCGCTACCTGATTTTTTGTCCCTTTTCGATCCTTGATTTCCACGTCAAATTCCTACAAAATATAACGCAATGAATTAGTCTAGGCTTAACATCCTTTTTTTTAAACAAATACCTGATGGCTACACGGTCTGTGTAGACGATGACTTTAGTTCCTACCGAATAGGTCCTAAAATTTTCAAATGCCCATACTACTGCTAGCAACTCTTTTTCTGTAACTGTGTAATTTATCTGAGCTGGGTTTATAGTTTTGCTAGCGTAGTAAATTGATGGAACACTTTATTTTTCCTCTGGACCAGTACGGTCCCAATTGTCGTGTCATTGGATCACACATCAACTCAAAAGGCTCTCCCCAGTCTGGGGCGGTGATAATTGGTGCAGTTACCAATCTCTTTTTCAGCTCCTCGTACGCCTTCAAGCAATGCTCATCAAACTTGAAAGGTGTATCCTTATTAAGCAACCTGCAAAAGGAAGCTAAATCTTAGAGAAATCTTTAATGAATCTACAATAGAAACATGCATGTCCCAAAAAGCTTCTGACTCCTTTGACAGAGATTGAAGGTAGCAGTTTGTCAATTGCATCCACTTTTTCCTTATCCATCTCCAACCCATCTTTGAACACCTTGTGCCCGAGAACAATTTCTTCTCGTACCATAAAATGACACTTCTCCCATTTCAGCACTAAGTTTGTCTCTTCACTCCTATCAAGCACTTTACTCAAATTCTTTAAGCATTCATCAAAAGATGGTACGAAGACCAAAAAATCATCCATAATACTTCAACAAAATTTTCTACCATATCAGTGATGATTGCCATCAAGCACCTTTGAAAGTCGCAGGTACATTGCACAACCCAAATGGCATTCGCTTAAAAGCATAAGTGCAATAAGGACAAGTGAAGGTGATCTTCTCTTGGTCCTTTGGTGCAATTGATATATGGTTATAGCCGGAATATCCATCAAGGAAATAATAATAGTCTTGTCCGGCCAACCTATCTAAGATCTTATCAATAAAGGGAAGGGGCAAGTGATCCTTTCTAGTAGAATTATTCAGTTTCTGGTAGTCAATGAAAATTCTCCAACCTGTGACAGTCCTAATTAGAATTAATTTATTATTATCATTTATGAACATCGTCATTCCATTCTTTTTAGGTACACATTGTACTGGACTCACCCACATGCTATTAGAGATGGGAAAGATAATACCTGCATCGAGCCACTTTATGACTTCTTTTCTTACCACTTCCTTCATGATTGGATTCAAGCAGCGTTGGTGTTCCACACTCGGTTTGTGCCCATCCTCCATGAGAATTTTGTGCATGCAAAACACTGGGCTAATACCCTAAATATCAGCCATGGTCCATCCAATTGCCTGCTTGTGCTCTCTAAGCACGCGGAGTAGCTTTTCCTCCTGCAAAATAGATAACTCAGAAGATACAACAACAGGTAAAGTTTCATCAGCACCCAAAAAGCATAATGAAGATGGGAGGGTAAGGGCTTGAGTTCCAATTTGGGAGCTTCTTCGATAAACGGCTTCGGGGGTGGCCCAATTGGTCTTTCTAGAGGCTCAAAATCAATCAATCCTTTGATGTAAGCACATGCTTCCAGATGATGTACCATCTCCTTCACCTCATCATCCAAGTCAATGTTGTCAAATAATATAAGTGCTTTTTATAGAGAGTCACCAAATATGCACCCACATCATTATTCTTCTTCTTTTTCAATCACGGATATCATTGCTAGATCCTCGTAGTGACTTGATAACTGAATTGCCTTATACACATTAAAGACTACTTCCACATTATCAACCCGGAGAATCATGTTTCCAAGATGATGGGGACATGTTCATCAGCTTCATAGTCTAGTATAAAAATTTGCTAGAAGAATAAATCGCCCAATCTGTAGTAGCACATCTTCGATCACCCTTTTGGGATGGAGAATGGATCTATCAACAAGCTGCAATATGACAGTGGTTGCCCTTGAGGCCCCCAACCCCAATTGACTGAAAACAGAAAGGGGCATCAAATATATGCTAGTCCCCAAATCATAGAGTGCCGGTCCCACATCTACCTCACCAATTCGAAGAGGTATGGTGAAGCTCCCTGGATCCTTCACTTTTGGGGCAACTTTCTTTGAATTCTTGAAGTGTACCCTTCAGTAAGTGCCACTGTCTCAATCTCTGTCAATCTTCTTTTGTTAGGCACAATATCTTTGATGAACTTAGCATATTTTCGATTTTCACATAACACATCAACCAATGGGAGATTCAATTGAATTTGGCTCAGCATATAAAGAAATTTGTTGAACATCCTGTCATCACTTTTCTTCTATAATCTTTGTGGGAAGGGAGGCGGTGGTCTTGCAATTGGAGTCTTTTCACTTTCCTCAGTTTCTTTCTCAATTTCCACCACAGTTTTAGGAACTAGTTCACCCTCAAGAGTGACTTTTTCCTTCTTTCTTTTTGGCGCTTCTTCCAATGCTCTGGCATTTCTCATACTTACAGCATTTACTTGAGGATTATTATTTGTATCACTTGGAAGGGCCCCTATATGTCGAGTATTTTGTTATATAGCCAATTGCCCAATCTGCCTCTCTATATTTCGAAATTCAGTCCTCAATTGCTGGTTGTCTGTTCGAAGCTGCTAATTATAAATTAAATTTTTTTTCAACATATCATTAGTTCTTTCTTCTACCTGTTGGGGTGGCTTTTAAGGGTGATTGTAGTTCCCTTGAGGCCTGTATTGATTCTGAGTGGCCTAGATTCCATCCCATGAGAAATTCGGATGATTCCTCCAGTTGGAATTATAAGTGTTCCCAATTGTGTATTCTAGTTCATTGGACCTCTCGCTTATTGGCACACATAATACATAGATTCGGGATTCACAGGACATTGATCACTTATATGACCGTCTCCACAAATTTCACAACATATGGCCATCCTCTAAACCTACTGCATCTGATCCCCTTGACCTATTGCCATCTTAGCCACTTGGTTGGTTAGTTTAGAAATTTTTGCTCACATGGCTGACACCTCATCCAGTTCGAGTGTACCTGATACTTTTTGTTTTATCATCATTCTTGGTTCACCCTCACCCTGCCGGTTATGATCGTTTGTAGTAAAATTGGTCAGAGTCTGAATCTCACTGTATGGCTTTTGCATGCAACTTCCTCCACAAGCCGAGTCTAGATTCAATTTGGAGGTCTTGTCCAACCCATCCACAAAAGTATGTCCTAGTACCTCATTAGTCTGACAATGATGTGGGCAGTCTCATGATTAGTTTCTAGTATATTTTCCAAGCTTGACAAAGAGTGTCACTATCTCGTTGTTGAAACCCAAGAATCTGGCTCCTCAGAACCTTTGTCTTCTTAGTGGGAAAAAACTTGATTAAGAATTTTCGTGCTAGATCATCCCAAGTGTGGATCGAGTTTGCGAGCTCTTTGTTTAGCCATTCCTATGCTTTCCCCATTAGAGAAAAGGGAAGCAAAGTCAGTCTGACATAATCCTTGGAGACATTCGGATAGTTGTATGTATCCATAATCTCCAAAAAATTTCTGAATATGCCACTGCGGATCTTCATGAGAGAGACCCACAAATAGCTCTATGGATTGAATAAGTTGCACCATGTATTGTTTGAGCTCAAAGTGACCTGTGATATCAGTCCTCACAATAGCCTGAGTCATATTAGCAAGATTAGGCCTTGCAGCTTCTATCACTGGTCGCTCTTCATTTTATGCCATCTCGATTGGCTGTGGTTGGACTACGATGTCCAATTCTACAGTTCTTGCTCTTGCTTCCGCCTCCCTCCTTAGCCTATGGAAGAGTCTATCAGGTTCAGGATCAAAAGTCGGAAGATTGTTCAAACTATTACTTCTTCTTAGCATTTAATGTGGACACCTGTAGAGTCAGAAAAACGAAACAAATTAAATCTCAAATAAAAACAAATAAAAGCTTATTTCAGACAAGTAGCTAATTTCTAAATCCCCGGCAATGGCGCCAAAAACTTGTTGGGTCCAAACGCACACACAAGTATATGCAGTTAACAAGTAATAAAGTGATGGGAAAGTATCGTTTCCATGAAGATTTATGATCAACTATTGTCCAATCTAGACTATTTATAAATTCAATGCTCAAATGAGTGTGAAGAAAATTATTGTAATTTTATTAACTAAATTATTGCAAAACTAATAAGCAAACAAGAAAATACAATCGCAAGTAGTGAAAATAAACACTTAGAAAGAATTCTATGAGATAGGAATATATCGGAGTTATGGGATTAACGTCTCTTCTATTGCGTACTTCCATTTGATGTAATCACTTTACTTATCTAGTCTATTGATTAACAGGCTTTATTATGCTCACGAAGTTCTTTTGACGCTTCGCTCGCCTATTCAAGCCAACCTAAGACTATATGTCTATAGAATCAAAATTGACAAGAACGCATGTATATTTCCTGCAAAAATAACCAAGTAAGTCAACTAGAATATGTCTATCCTAATCGCGAATTTATTCTCCGATGCCCGGATTTAAGAACTTACTCTACTCAATCTTCTATGCAATATATAGATCCCACTTTCGAGTTCAAATATAAATTCATAGATAGTACTCTATTGTTAGCTACGCAATAGAATAATTAAGTGCAAGATTGAATAAATAAATTAATATAATAGAATCAAGCAACACAATCAACCATCAAATTAGAATAGTCAATACTGACCCATAACCCCAGAATAATGAGGTTCTTAGCCACTCATGATAAATTTAAATAATTTTATAAGTGTTGAATAGTTGAAAATACTAAGAAAGATAAAGAAAAACTGAGAATCCTTGCTCCCGAGTGTTCCGTGCTTGTGTTTTGTTCTCAAAGTGGCATCTCCCCTTTCAAAATAGGTTTTAGACTTCCTTTTGTACGAGTTGGGAGCGTGTAGGGCCGAAATAACCTTGTCCCAGGCGAAGTAAGATAGTTTCGTATCACCCAGCGCCCAGAAAGTTTTGCACCTGTAAACTACGCCCAGATAGCACGGGGCGCTGCACTTCACCCATTTTCGTTTTGTTCCCTTTTTGCTCCAATTCGTGCACTTTCGTACCACATTGCTTCCGGATGACTCCTACACATAAAATACCACGAATTAGAATAAATCATTATATTACACATCCAAATTTCACAAAATACGAGTAAAATGCGAGGCGGCATGCATATTTAATACACATACTTTAAGCCGTGCCGAATATCAACACTCCACACTACTCTTGCTCGTCCTCGAGCAATGGAACTTTCAACTACACCCCAACAACGTACATATCAACTATGGAGGAGCAATTCAATTTTTTAATCATACACTCTACCTTTGACTATGGTCGATACCGACAATCAAGCATGAACATACAAAATTCACATTCTTTCCGCTTTAAACATGCCCAAATATAAACATTTTAATTCAACCAATTCAATGAACCTACCCATAACCATCCTACCTCAAGAGTCGACTCATTACCACTAAGCACCCTCAACATGCATACTCACCCAACAAGAGACATTAACAATAGTACCAATCCGTCATGAGATCATTGTGCCCTCAACAACAAACAAGAGAGTGAATACAAAAATAGTTCACACATTCAAGTATAATTTTGAACATAAATTATGGACATCACACAATTGAACAAAATTCATTCACTCTCACAAAGATATTCATGTGTATCCCATGGTCGTACCATAAATTTGCCCGTAGTGTACATCTCGACTAATCTAAGCTAGCCAAGTCTTGGACCAATTAGAACTTTATGGGTTGTAATGTAGGCTAAGGGACGAGTAAGATACATTTAGGAATAGTGACTAACCCTCCTAAGCACTTTAATACACTACACTCAAATAAAGTGCGAGGCGACATGCATATAAATACATATACTTTAAGCCAAATATCAAGGGTCGACGCTTTAGCTATTCACAAGCTACATAGCTCGGTTGCGTTAGATTTAATGATGAAAAATCATAAATTGTAGGTATACGCTATTGAATGGACTAAAAGAACACATTTTTATCAACTGGTATCAAATTATATATTAGTCATATATGACAAACACGAAATTAAATTTATTAGTAATATAATTAAAGGATCAAAGTGTTACTAACTTAATAGTCTCAATATAATCTACAAATCAAAAGGCAGAACATATATATGAGCCATTACAGCAGCCGGTGAAACTACTAGGAGACAAGATTATGATGAAGAGTGATGATGTAAATTAAGGGTCCACCAAACTATATAGATAATTTGGTTCTCAATTAGTTCCCATAGAAACAACAGTAAGTAAAGAATACAACAATATTTACGTAGAAAATTTCCAACTCACGGGATTAAAAATCACGACCTACCTTAGTAAGATTTCACCTTTACTACCAAAGCAAACTTTAGTGTACAACCTATGGCAATTTATGAATTAAACTCTTAATCCCTCAACCCTTACAATAACTCTTTTGTAAGCCTCTTTATAATAACTCTATTACAAAGCTACACACTTGACTAACTCTAGTCAAAACGACCAAAACAATGATGGTTTAAAAGATGCTCTATGATATGATTCTGAAAAGTTGTGTAGGAATTACAAGTGAATAACATGAAATAAAGACTTAACAATACTAAAGGACATAAGACATAATCAGTAGTGGGAACTGGTCCTTTGGTCTGTTGCTGCTTTGTTCTTCAATGCCTCAGAGGAAATAAGGGCGGCTACACACTTGAGAAAATTCAATGTTTAAGTTTTGCAAGCGTGTGAAGAAATCCCCTGCCTCATCTTGATAATATATGTGTGAGGTCATCAAAGATGATGCAAAGGAGTGTCCTGTACACTGCTCGCTTCAATAGTGCTGCTGTACTGTTGGGAGTACAGTGCAACAGCTTTAACAACTGTAGAGTTGACTTGTACTATGACCGGAGGAACTGATCCCTATCCGTTCCCTCTGCTGTTTCCTTATCTAATTTCATTGAGAATTGAACCAGACATCTAACTAGTTGCTCTGAATGCTAAGGATCCAATTGTATCAGGTTTTTTATCAGGTTCTCTCATGAAGTTTGTCAATCATCAAAACAAAGGCGCATACCTTATCAATTTTCCCCTTTTTTGATGATTACAAACTTAGAATTGATATTCTCCTATGAGAACCAGATTTCACACTGTTCCCCCTACAAATCATCCATATTCCCCCTAAGAACCTTTTCCTCCCTTTAAATTTTCTTCTCCTTTTTGGTATCATTAAAAAAATTATACAAGTAAATGCAAGAAGAAGTCCAGCAAAGTTAACTCATGCCACTTGTGTGCACACAACATGGCTAAAAATGGAAAGCAAGAGTATAACAGTGCATTAAATAGACGAAGATGCTCATTAATTAAGGAAAGAAGAAAAACAAAGTAGCAGTATCATAATTACACACATATTACAATCCAAATAAAAACTAGAGTAGTACAGTCAATAAGGAGGGACAACAAAAAGACAAGGCAAGATTAAGAATGAACCGGCAAAAGGGTAGGATAGGGTCACTGGATGGGGAACATAAAGGACTAGGGAACAAGGGCCTCGATGCGACTACCCATACGCGCATTAGCAGTACTTTGATTGTTGACTAGCTGCTCCTTTAGGTTCTCCACTTGGTTCCTCAACTCTACATTTTCAACATTCAGGTGGGCAATCTCTTCTCCCTTAGCATTTCTGGAACTAGGTTCTTTGCTGGCCTAATTAAGTTTAGACTAAGAATAGCATTTTGTGCCTTCAGACGCTTAACTTCCGAATTTGCTGCATCTTGAGCATCGATTAGTTGGGAAATAGTGGAGTTGCTACCTATACCTCCCTTCTTGTCCACACACTCACACTCCTCTAAGGTGGTCATAGTAAATATTTTTTTGCGAGTTCCTACTGCTTCTCTTCCCGAGGGGACCTCAAAGCGTTCAAGGACCTTAGTGTAGAGAAACCCATAGAGGACACCATGATTGCCATCCTTGAAATCTGCCACTTTCTTCATATGCTTCATCATAATTCAAGGCAGATTGATGTAAGTGTAAGAGTCCAATGCTTCTAGAATTACCAGGTCCGCTATAAAGGCCATAGATCTCTTCTCAGCCCTAGGTAGAAGCACCTTGTTCACCAACTCGATAGTTGGTATTCTAGCAGAAGTGCCTTCTTCTGCATTTGTTTTCCCGTTTGAATAGCTCGAGGCTTGATGATGATTTTCTTAAAATCAGAGGAACAGGTTCCCTCTACAATTTACAACCCCTTAGTAGGCACCCCAAGAATCTCACCAAGTAAAGCCTCATCCATCACAAAATCCTTCCCATTTATCTTCAAGCAAATTGCGTCACCCTCTATTGTAAACATGTCAGCATAAATATTGCGTACCTCCTCTTCATACACTTTTGGACTCGTGATGTCAAAAAGATGAGTCCACTTCTAGAAGTCACAAATCTCCACCAACTGCCTCATGCCTAAGCGATCAAGAATCTCAGAATCAAACACTCTTCCCCACAAAACTTTTTGCTTCTTCAAATTTGCTCTCCTCTCAAGCTCAGATAGTTTAACTTTTCCCCTCTTTGACAAACCAGGTTCCTCATCGCTACTTGGCCTCTTTCTAAGAGGCTTCTTCTTATCTACAGTTCTCTCCTTCATAACGTCTTCTTCTTCACCAACTTCATCATCTTTGTCAGATAGAACCTTCTTTTGTTTCACAGAAACTGCTTTCTTTGATGTTTTCCTGATAAGAGGAGCAGGTTCCTAAGTCGTCTCCTCATCATCAACTCTACCACATTTGACGGAGGCATATCCTCCTCATCAATGAGCCTACTTTTTACAAGCCTTCTTCGTTTCTTCTTCTCCTTATCTCTTTCAATGTATTGTCAAGTATAACCTTCTTCTATTGCCTAGTGGTGGGGCGTTTTGGAACAAAACCTTTTGTGACTTTCTCACCTCTCCTAGCAACTATGAACTATGAAACAAACATATTATCAGGTTCATCCTCACTATCCCCAGATTCTCCCTTAGACACCAACTTTATCTTAGGGTACACAACCTCCAAAGAGGATGTATCAAGGTGAGAAAAGAGGTAAGGTCAACACTGTCTAGAGGCTATCTTGTAGAACTGGAGTTTCATTTTGAATAGGAGCAAGAAAACTCCTCTTGGGCGAGGGACCAGGTCCATCTATAGGCTCCCTTGTAGTACTGACCGGTGCTTGGTCCCTTTGAGGCACCTGGTCCCCATTACGCTAGTCTTCCCCCTGAGTTTATGCACCTACACCATCAGTCAAATCCCTAGCCAACTTCTCCAACACAACTACATGATATTTTTCAAGAGAGGTAGAGCCTGTTTTAAATGCATCACTCACATTTGTCTCGCCTTCAGTACCCAACAATGTTGTACCAGTAGAAGAGGATGGAACATTACCTGATGTTGACGAGATTTTCAGATCAATCCTCTAAACACTTGGAGAATTAGAAATACCAGATGCGGGTACACCATCAATCATGCCAGGAACCAACATTTCATCCCCAAGCCCATCCTCAAGACGCTGACTTGACACTTCTACCCTTTTATCTCCTTCCACTATTTCTTTTATGGTTTGAAGAAAGCGAGAAGTATTGGTATTCCTTTTTGAGCCGACTTTCTCTGTAGTTGTAGACGGAGAGGGAGAAGCAACGAACTCTTTGAGATTTAGGCTTTTTCGGGTGCAATAGGGACCAGAACCAGATGGTGTAGGGGAAGGGACTGTGGATGAGGGTTGGTTGGAAATTGGGGTTTAGTGGTGAGGGTTGCGGATCCGATCCAGATGGTTATGCCTCAGGAGACGAAGACACAACAAAAGTTTCTTTAGTGGCTTTGGGAGACTCAGATTGTGGTGAAATCATGTTTGATTTTGAGGGCAAGAAGACGCAAAGAAGAGGGTTTGGGAGAAAAGAGTTGTTCGACGTAGACAGTGAAGAGAGAGATTGAATTTTGGGGTATTTAGAGGGAAAAGATGGACCAACTACAATTAGGTGTGAGAGAAGGGATGGGTAGTCGGGTCGTTTTATAACGGGTGCAACGTTTGAGTTCAAAAGTCATCGGAAGGGGCGGAAGTGATTAATGATGTGGCACTTTAGCAGTTCAAAATGCATATAGGTGTAATAGGAACTGCTAACCTGAGTCATAGGAACCAGGTTCCTTGACAAGTTTTGAAAATATGAGCATCAACTTCCAAGTAGTTGCAATGTCATTTGGCCCTTGTTTGTTCTGTGGTTTCCATGTGTGTTTACCTGTAATGGTATAGAATTGAGTTAAAAGTTGGTGGAAAACACTTTTTAGCAATTTACGTTACCATCATTTCATAGCCAATCATCGAGGGACCGGGTTCTCAGTTCAGCTTAATCAATTCCACCTCCAGACGATCTCTTTCAAAATGCTCTCTGCTAAGTGCTTTGGTGAAGATATCTGTTACTCGATCCTTTGTTTTGCAAAACTTCATACATATGAGTCCTTTTTCAACATTGTCCCTCAAAAAATGATGCCGCACATCAATGTGCTATGTCCTTTTATGCTGAACCGAGTTCTTTGTCATGTTGAGAGCACTTGTCTTATCACATAATAATGGCACATAGTCTGAAAACACACCAAAATCTTCTAGTTGTTTCTTGATCCACAACAGTTGGGCACAACAGGAAGCAGCTACCACATATTCAGCTTCTGCAATAGAGAGAGCCACTGAGTTTTGTTTCTATGTACCCCATGAGATCAAGCATGACCCTAGAAAATGTTGTTGGAAACGCATTCATGAAACCTTAACTAATGACTTTGTGTCTTGTTGTAGGTTTTGATAATCAACAAACCATTATTGATGAGATGACGAGATTGCTATGGACCTTGTTGTGATTACAAGTCAGGCTCTCAAGATGCTAGAAATGCAAATCAATAAATGGAACAAGTTGATGTCAAAGCAAAAAGATTGAAGAACAAAAGACGACGCATTTAGTCGTAATATTATTTTGAGTTTTAATGTTGTTATTTTGAATTACCTCTCGTTTTTAAGAACTTAACTCAAAGTCTAAAAACGTTTTCAAAATAACCTTAGAAACTATTTTTAAACATGTTTTTTTACAATTAATAAATGTATCGATATTGGAACAAGGCCAATAATCGATTATCTGATATAGATAATCGATTATCTCTTGGCCATGTCACTAATCGATTATCAGACTTAATAATCGATTACTGCAGTTCCAGAGAGTTTAGGAATCGATTATCTATGTTGAATAATCGATTATCTGAGGAAGATAATCGATTATCTGACTGAAATAATCGATTATCTGGGTTACCGTTAGGCTTCAACGGATAGTTTTTGTTACTAATCGATTAGTTATTTGAATTAATCGATTATATGGCAACGGGCAGAAGACTTATTGCCCTTAAACTCTTGTTTTCTCAAATGAGAGTTGAGCCAAATTTTGCCAACGGTAATGTGAGGTTTTGGGGTTATAAATACACCCTCTTAAACCTCAATTGAACACAACACAATACCCAAATCATAAGATTATATTGCTTCAAGTTTTCTTAAGTATTTGAGCTATATTGAGCTATTTTCTTGAAGGCTAAAGTTGTGTTCTTGAGCTAGAATTTTCTTCACTTCATCTACTCTTGAGAGAGTTGTAATTCTAGTGAAACTTGTGTTGTCATACATCTAAGGGAAGTTGTCCCTTGTTGTATTAAGGAAGAGAGTCTTCCTTGTTGTTCACGGAGCTTGTAAGGATTCAAGTGTTCG